>JARBHB010000634.1:0-10132 GCA_029891345.1 Dryococelus australis | reverse complement strand
CTCCGCCCTGTTCCAAAAATCAGTTTAATATTCTGGTCCTGCGATGCAGGACGTATCAGATATTAAGCTGATAAGAACAGATACTACACTTTGATCTTAGCCGATAGGCCGAGAAGCGATACCGTCCCTGGCCCCTACATCACTATTTATGCACCACTTTATATAATACTGTACATGATTCTCACCATTCGCTTTCCTTCCACTTGCACCGCACGATGCGCTCCTGCCTTTCCGGAAACAATACCACACGCACGCTCCATCTGCAACTGCTCGCCACGGTCCACTACACATTTCTCCTGTTAACATAGTTACAAATTACATGTTTCTAAACAAATACATACCACGTAACATTTCCCCCATGCCGCATCACGTAGTTCCACGACTATACCTGCAGCAGCACCACCTCCTCGTGGGCACAACCACAACGCTCGCCGTACGGGGACAAACTGCTCTCCGACCCGCCTCCATGTTACACCGTAAAACTTAAATAAATTAAACAAACCGAACACCCTTAAGGTCCCTCTTCGCGAACCTCACTGGCGCAGGTTACGCTCGCTTTCTCTACCCTACACTCACTACCGTATACCTTCACCCGTGCGCGCTCCCCATCCTCTACACGTCCTTTCACTTCCGCTGCGCATGTGGAACTACCCTAAACCTTACGATCGAACTCCGTTTTGAGGCCTCCGTAGCCGCCTGACAGGCAGCAGCACACGTCGTTCACCCACTTGCCGCACGAAGCACCACCTCCTGGACGCCGGCTCACACGGCAGTTGTCGATCTTTACGCATGCAGGCACACCACACCCTGCCACCTACCAATCCTTACCGCTTAGGTAATCCAATCCACCCTCCATATGGTCACCGCACCGATTATATCCAGCAGATGCTCTCTGGGGACATCGGCACTACTCGCTTCATCGCATAACTGCAACACCCAAACCCCCCCCCCCCCAGGCAGAACCTTACCTCTTTTTTCGGGTTAGGGTGGGACATCAAATAAAATAACACACACACACCGCCGCCATTAGGTTTATTCTTCATTTACATACATTCACAAGTTCATGACAACAAGTTTCCCTGCCCTCAGCATTCAGAGACAACACATCATCACACATTCGAGTACATAATCACACATCTGCCCTATGCATGTACAGCACACGTTCTCTCTTATTCTCCTTAATGGTGGCGCAGCACCGGAGAAGATCGAGAAGAACACCTCAGGTCTCTTCGCATCACGTGAAATACTTTGTGGTGGGCCGATCCCGGTGGTACTGCAATACCGGGCCAACCCGCGGCGGAGGTGGGGCAAGCCCCTAGCACTCCGCCCTGTTCCAAAAATCAGTTTAATATTCTGGTCCTGCGATGCAGGACGTATCAGATATTAAGCTGATAAGAACAGATACTACACTTTGATCTTAGCCGATAGGCCGAGAAGCGATACCGTCCCTGGCCCCTACATCACTATTTATGCACCACTTTATATAATACTGTACATGATTCTCACCATTCGCTTTCCTTCCACTTGCACCGCACGATGCGCTCCTGCCTTTCCGGAAACAATACCACACGCACGCTCCATCTGCAACTGCTCGCCACGGTCCACTACACATTTCTCCTGTTAACATAGTTACAAATTACATGTTTCTAAACAAATACATACCACGTAACATTTCCCCCATGCCGCATCACGTAGTTCCACGACTATACCTGCAGCAGCACCACCTCCTCGTGGGCACAACCACAACGCTCGCCGTACGGGGACAAACTGCTCTCCGACCCGCCTCCATGTTACACCGTAAAACTTAAATAAATTAAACAAACCGAACACCCTTAAGGTCCCTCTTCGCGAACCTCACTGGCGCAGGTTACGCTCGCTTTCTCTACCCTACACTCACTACCGTATACCTTCACCCGTGCGCGCTCCCCATCCTCTACACGTCCTTTCACTTCCGCTGCGCATGTGGAACTACCCTAAACCTTACGATCGAACTCCGTTTTGAGGCCTCCGTAGCCGCCTGACAGGCAGCAGCACACGTCGTTCACCCACTTGCCGCACGAAGCACCACCTCCTGGACGCCGGCTCACACGGCAGTTGTCGATCTTTACGCATGCAGGCACACCACACCCTGCCACCTACCAATCCTTACCGCTTAGGTAATCCAATCCACCCTCCATATGGTCACCGCACCGATTATATCCAGCAGATGCTCTCTGGGGACATCGGCACTACTCGCTTCATCGCATAACTGCAACACCCAAACCCCCCCCCCCCCCCAGGCAGAACCTTACCTCTTTTTTCGGGTTAGGGTGGGACATCAAATAAAATAACACACACACACCGCCGCCATTAGGTTTATTCTTCATTTACATACATTCACAAGTTCATGACAACAAGTTTCCCTGCCCTCAGCATTCAGAGACAACACATCATCACACATTCGAGTACATAATCACACATCTGCCCTATGCATGTACAGCACACGTTCTCTCTTATTCTCCTTAATGGTGGCGCAGCACCGGAGAAGATCGAGAAGAACACCTCAGGTCTCTTCGCATCACGTGAAATACTTTGTGGTGGGCCGATCCCGGTGGTACTGCAATACCGGGCCAACCCGCGGCGGAGGTGGGGCAAGCCCCTAGCACTCCGCCCTGTTCCAAAAATCAGTTTAATATTCTGGTCCTGCGATGCAGGACGTATCAGATATTAAGCTGATAAGAACAGATACTACACTTTGATCTTAGCCGATAGGCCGAGAAGCGATACCGTCCCTGGCCCCTACATCACTATTTATGCACCACTTTATATAATACTGTACATGATTCTCACCATTCGCTTTCCTTCCACTTGCACCGCACGATGCGCTCCTGCCTTTCCGGAAACAATACCACACGCACGCTCCATCTGCAACTGCTCGCCACGGTCCACTACACATTTCTCCTGTTAACATAGTTACAAATTACATGTTTCTAAACAAATACATACCACGTAACATTTCCCCCATGCCGCATCACGTAGTTCCACGACTATACCTGCAGCAGCACCACCTCCTCGTGGGCACAACCACAACGCTCGCCGTACGGGGACAAACTGCTCTCCGACCCGCCTCCATGTTACACCGTAAAACTTAAATAAATTAAACAAACCGAACACCCTTAAGGTCCCTCTTCGCGAACCTCACTGGCGCAGGTTACGCTCGCTTTCTCTACCCTACACTCACTACCGTATACCTTCACCCGTGCGCGCTCCCCATCCTCTACACGTCCTTTCACTTCCGCTGCGCATGTGGAACTACCCTAAACTTACGATCGAACTCCGTTTTGAGGCCTCCGTAGCCGCCTGACAGGCAGCAGCACACGTCGTTCACCCACTTGCCGCACGAAGCACCACCTCCTGGACGCGGCTCACACGGCAGTTGTCGATCTTTACGCATGCAGGCACACCACACACCTGCCACTACCAATCCTTACCGCTTAGGTAATCCAATCACCCTCCATATGGTCACCGCACCGATTATATCCAGCAGATGCTCTCTGGGGACATCGGCACTACTCGCTTCATCGCATAACTGCAACACCCAAACCCCCCCCCCCCAGGCAGAACCTTACCTCTTTTTTCGGGTTAGGGTGGGACATCAAATAAAATAACACACACACCGCGCCATTAGGTTTATTCTTCATTTACATACATTCACAAGTTCATGACAACAAGTTTCCTGCCTCAGCATTCAGAGACAACACATCATCACACATTCGAGTACATAATCACACATCTGCCCTATGCATGTACAGCACACGTTCTCTCTTATTCTCCTTAATGGTGGCGCAGCACGGAGAAGCACTCGCCCTGTTCCAAAAATCAGTTTAATATTCTGGTCCTGCGATGCGGGGACGTATCAGAATATTTTTTTTTTTTTTTTTTTTTTTTTTTTTTTTTTTTTTTTTTTTTTTTTTTTTTTTTTTTTTTTTTTTTTTTTTCCATGATGTGTTATATGTTGTAGTGAGCCCAGGAGTGTAAGTGTGGGAGAAGCCCCTCCGACCGGGAGGTACAAAAGGGGCTTTGATGAATGAGGGGGGGGCGATAAGTGTAAGGGGTCTGCTGGGGGGGAAAGTCTTACCAAAATTACCAGGGGAGCGTGTTTTACCTTGGAGATTGGGCACGCATGAGGGGGAGATGATGATCAGAGAGGTTGGGGCGAAGTACGAAACGGTAGTCAAATGGGGGAGAAAAGATGATGGGGCGTCAAGTGGGGCGAAGAAAGAGAAGGGGTGATGGGGGCAGTGCTACGTCGGCCTTGGCCGCGGCCGTCGTCAGGTGTCCGGACGGGGTCCACGATCCACGGCGTCGTCCTCGGCGTCCTCTCCACCACGGCGTCGGGGACCAAGTGCTGCGACGACAGGAGGGGACGACGGGGATACGGGGTGGGCGGTAGCGGGTGGGTGAGTTGACGGATGAGGGGGTTGGGAGGTGGCGGGTGCAAGAACCCCGGAACGGTCGGTGAGGGGGCGAGGATGGTGTGGAATGCGGGACGCGCGCGGTGGCAAGCACTGGTCGCGGGTGACGGGGAGGGGGAGGCGGGGGATGAGGCGAAGGGATGGGAAAAAAGATGTGGGTGGGCGGGCGGAGCGCGTGGGGGGTGACGTGAGACCAGGTGGGGCAGGCGTGGGTGAGGATGGGGATGACGAAGGTGCGGAAGACGGGCGTGCGGACGGAGGACGGGGTTCCCGCGGAAGGGCGGAGGACGGGGGGCGAGGTGGATCATGGCGGTGCGGGCTTTGGTGGTGACGGAGTCGAGGTGGGAGATGAAGTTGAAGCGGGAATCGAAGAGGACGCCGAGGTAGCGGCCTGGGGTTTCCAGGGGATGACGGAGTCGGATAGGCGGGGTGGGTGATCCTCGGCGGGGTGGAGGCGGGAGAAGAGGACGGCCTCGGCCCTTGGAGGGGTTGAGTCCGATGCCGTGGGCGTGGAGCTGGGTCTGGATGGGGTGGGCCGCGGCTGAGACGGTCGCTGAGCATGGCGCTCGTGGACGGAGGAGGAGAGGAGGCAGGTGTCGTCGGCGTATTGGTTTGACGTGGGGGGGGAGGGATTTTGAGGTCGGAGATGTGGAGGGAGAAGGGGAGGGGGCTGAGGATGGAGCCTTGAGGGACCCCGGCGGGAATGCGGCGGGCGCGGAGAGGGAGGCCCCCCCACCCCGCACCCGGAAGGAGCGACCCCCCAGGTACGAGCAGAGCAGGGCGGGTGAGGTGAGGCGGGATGGCCATGGAGGAGAGGCGGGATATGAGTTGGCGGTGCGGGACGGATTTCGAACGTTTTTCGCGAGGTCGAGGAGCACCATGCCCGTGTTTTGGGGCGCCGGGCAAAACCAGTCACCGCGACGCGTCCCACCCGGGCGATGGCGTGGGAGGTGGAGTGGAGGGGGCGGAAGCCGAACTGGTGGTTGGGGAGGATGTTGGCGGCCGAGACGGCGAGGAGGAGGCGGTTGTAGATGACCTTCTCGGCCACCTTGGAGAGGATGGAAAGTAGTGAAATGGGCCGGTACGACGAGGGGAGTTCGGGGGGCTTGCCGGGTTTGGGGATCGGGAAACGATCGCGGATTTCCAGGGGGCGGGATAGTGGCACTGGAGGAGGATGGCGTTGACGAGGCGGGTGAGGAAGACGGTGGCGGTGCGAGGGGGGGGCCCCGGAGGGGGGGGCCGGGATGGAGTCCGGGCCGGGGGCGGCGGAAAGGCGAAGGCGGGAAAGGATGGGGAAAATTTCCCCGCGGGGTCGCGAGACGGAAGGGGGTCGGTCGGGAAGGAGGGGGAGGGTGACGTGATCGGCGAGGGGGGAGGGGCCGTCCTCGTCCTCGGAAGAGTCGGAGGAAAAGCGCGGGAAGCGGAACGGAGGGCGAAGGTGGTTTTGCAGGTACGCCGAGATGGCCTCGGATTTCTCCGCGGCGTCTCGGCGAGGGTGGGGGGGGTGGCGAGAGGCGGAAGGTGGTGGGGGCGGACTTCAGGCGGCGGAGGTGGGACCAAAGGGAGCCGTCGGAGTGGGCGAGCGATCGCAGGCGCAAAGTCTCCTGATCGGCCTTCCACCTCCGGACCAGCCGGCGGCACCAGCCCGCAGGAGGAGGTACGAAGCTCCGATCCTGCGGGAGGCGGGAGCCTGCCAGCGGGGCGGAAGCGGTTCCGCGGGGACAGTGCGTTGCGAACGCGCTCCGGGAGGGGAGGGGGGCCGGGGGCCGGGCGGAGGAGGGGAATGTGGGCGGCGGCGGCGGCGGTGATGGCGTCGGTGAGGAGGGAGGTGTTGCGATCGATGTCGGCGGGGGGGGAGAAGGGGGGCGAGGTCGAGGGAATCGTGAAGGGAGGTTTGGTAGGCGTACCAGTCGGCGGAGCGGAATTGAAGCGGGGAAAAAATGGGCGGGCGTGAGGGGGGTAGTGGATGAGGCCGAGGACGGGGGAGGGGTCGGATGGGCCGGCGGCGGACGGAGCGGACGTCGGAGACGAGGGGAAGGTGCGTGGAAACGGTAAAAGTCGAGGGTGGAAGGGCGGCGGTTTGCTGGTGGGCGGGGTGATAGGTGGGGGGGGGGGGGGCGGTGAGCCTGGAGCGTGGAGCGGCGAAGGAGTTGGACGGAGAGAGGTGCCCCGGCGGTTGGTGGAAGGGCACCCCCAGGACGGGTGGGACGCGTTGAAATCCCCGGCGAGAACGACGTGAAACGTCGATCCTGCCGAGGGCCGCGACGGCGCGGTCGGGAAGGGAAAAATTGGGCGGGGGTTAGAGGGAGACGAGGGTGATCGGGTTTGGGGCGGGCCCTGCAGACGCACGGCGACCGCCTCCCGCCGCGGGCGAGGTGGGGACGGCACGGCGGTGATGGGCGGATGGCGGACTTGAGGAGGAGGGCCACCCCACCCCGTGACCGGTTTCGCGGTCGCGGCGGTGGACGGCGTACCCCGGAAGTGGGGGGGGGAGGGCGGGGGTGAGCCAGGTCTCGGTTAGGAACACGACGTCGGGGCGGTGATCGCGGAGAAATGAGATGAAGGTGGATAGTTGGGGAGGAGGGAGCACGTGTTCCAGAGTAGGAATTTAAGGGGGGAGGGGGGTCCATCGAAAAACTGGAGGAACACGTTCAAGAGAATGTCCCGTTTCTCGGTGGGGAGCGGGCACGGGAAAGGGCGGGTGAATGGTGGAAAAACGTAAAGAGGGGAAGGAATTGACGGATAAAGGCGATGATGTTTGCGGAGTGAGTCGGTGAGGGGATAACGGGCGCGTCGGGGACGCAAGGTGCAGGGGCGCGCCGGGGTTGAATGGGTCGGCGGACGGGCGCGCGTGGGAAGCAGGTTTCGGAACGGGAGCTTGGGGCGAGGGGGCGGTGGGCGGGGGGGCTGGGCGCGGGCTTGGGCGCGGGCGAGCCAAGGGTTGACCTTGGGGGGGGGGGGGGGGAACTCCACGCAGGGACGTGAGATCGGGAGGCGGGAGAAGGGCGGGATGGCGGGGGCGGCGGCGGAGGCGGGTGAGCGGCGGGGATGGCGTTGGGTGTAGCGGAGTGGTTGGGACAGGCGGGATCCGTTGCCTTGTGGGGACCGTCGCAAAGGGCAGCACTTGGGGGCGACCGCCCCGGCCCCTACACACTATTTATCACCACTTTTTAATACTTTTCATTTCTCACCATTCGCTTCCTTCCACTTGCCCGCACGATGCGCTCCTGCCTTTCCGGAAACAATACCACACGCACGCTCCATCTGAAAACTGCTCGCCACGGTCCACTACACATTTCTCCTGTTAACATAGTTACAAATTACATGTTTCTAAACAAATACATACCACGTAACATTTCCCCCATGCCGCATCACGTAGTTCCACGACTATACCTGCAGCAGCACCACCTCCTCGTGGGCACAACCACAACGCTCGCCGTACGGGGACAAACTGCTCTCCGACCCGCCTCCATGTTACACCGTAAAACTTAAATAAATTAAACAAACCGAACACCCTTAAGGTCCCTCTTCGCGAACCTCACTGGCGCAGGTTACGCTCGCTTTCTTTTACCCTACACTCACTACCGTATACCTTCACCCGTGCGCGCTCCCCATCCTTTTACACGCCTTTCACTTCCGCTGCGCATGTGGAACTACCCTAAACCTTACGATCGAACTCCGTTTGAGGCCTCCGTAGCCGCCTGACAGGCAGCACCCACACGTCGTTCACCCACTTGCCGCACGAAGCACACACCTCCTGGACGCCGGCTCACACGGCAGTTGTCGATCTTTACGCATGCAGGCACACCACACCCTGCCACCTACCAATCCTTACCGCTTAGGTAATCCAATCCACCCTCCATATGGTCACCGCACCGATTATATCCAGCAGATGCTCTCTGGGGACATCGGCACTACTCGCTTCATCGCATAACTGCAACACCCAAACCCCCCCCCCCCCCAGGCAGAACCTTACCTCTTTTTTCGGGTTAGGGTGGGACATCAAATAAAATAACACACACACACCGCCGCCATTAGGTTTATTCTTCATTTACATACATTCACAAGTTCATGACAACAAGTTTCCCTGCCCTCAGCATTCAGAGACAACACATCATCACACATTCGAGTACATAATCACACATCTGCCCTATGCATGTACAGCACACGTTCTCTCTTATTCTCCTTAATGGTGGCGCAGCACCGGAGAAGATCGAGAAGAACACCTCAGGTCTCTTCGCATCACGTGAAATACTTTGTGGTGGGCCGATCCCGGTGGTACTGCAATACCGGGCCAACCCGCGGCGGAGGTGGGGCAAGCCCCTAGCACTCCGCCCTGTTCCAAAAATCAGTTTAATATTCTGGTCCTGCGATGCAGGACGTATCAGATATTAAGCTGATAAGAACAGATACTACACTTTGATCTTAGCCGATAGGCCGAGAAGCGATACCGTCCCTGGCCCCTACATCACTATTTATGCACCACTTTATATAATACTGTACATGATTCTCACCATTCGCTTTCCTTCCACTTGCACCGCACGATGCGCTCCTGCCTTTCCGGAAACAATACCACACGCACGCTCCATCTGCAACTGCTCGCCACGGTCCACTACACATTTCTCCTGTTAACATAGTTACAAATTACATGTTTCTAAACAAATACATACCACGTAACATTTCCCCCATGCCGCATCACGTAGTTCCACGACTATACCTGCAGCAGCACCACCTCCTCGTGGGCACAACCACAACGCTCGCCGTACGGGGACAAACTGCTCTCCGACCCGCCTCCATGTTACACCGTAAAACTTAAATAAATTAAACAAACCGAACACCCTTAAGGTCCCTCTTCGCGAACCTCACTGGCGCAGGTTACGCTCGCTTTCTCTACCCTACACTCACTACCGTATACCTTCACCCGTGCGCGCTCCCCATCCTCTACACGTCCTTTCACTTCCGCTGCGCATGTGGAACTACCCTAAACCTTACGATCGAACTCCGTTTTGAGGCCTCCGTAGCCGCCTGACAGGCAGCAGCACACGTCGTTCACCCACTTGCCGCACGAAGCACCACCTCCTGGACGCCGGCTCACACGGCAGTTGTCGATCTTTACGCATGCAGGCACACCACACCCTGCCACCTACCAATCCTTACCGCTTAGGTAATCCAATCCACCCTCCATATGGTCACCGCACCGATTATATCCAGCAGATGCTCTCTGGGGACATCGGCACTACTCGCTTCATCGCATAACTGCAACACCCAAACCCCCCCCCCCCCCCAGGCAGAACCTTACCTCTTTTTTCGGGTTAGGGTGGGACATCAAATAAAATAACACACACACACCGCCGCCATTAGGTTTATTCTTCATTTACATACATTCACAAGTTCATGACAACAAGTTTCCCTGCCCTCAGCATTCAGAGACAACACATCATCACACATTCGAGTACATAATCACACATCTGCCCTATGCATGTACAGCACACGTTCTCTCTTATTCTCCTTAATGGTGGCGCAGCACCGGAGAAGATCGAGAAGAACACCTCAGGTCTCTTCGCATCACGTGAAATACTTTGTGGTGGGCCGATCCGGTGGTACTGCAATACCGGGCCAACCCGCGGCGGAGGTGGGGCAAGCCCCTAGCACTCCGCCCTGTTCCAAAAATCAGTTTA
>JARBHB010000633.1:0-10201 GCA_029891345.1 Dryococelus australis | reverse complement strand
GCCCTCTTCCTTAGTGGGGAGTGTTCGGGAAAGTGCGTTTCCTCAAAACTGAAATAATTTAATGTATGTCACTTGTACAGGGGGCCAGGGGCTGTTCCTTTTGTAGGCCATCCTTTTAAAACATGGTGAAAATTCCCAATGCACACAAAAAGACTGTAAAAGTCCCCTGTTGTTGCACTCGCCAATTACATTTAAAAGCTTGTCTGTTGAAAAAAGTTTCACAGCAGTACTCTAGTCCGTCTGTGAAACGAGGGGCACCTTCCCCCCCTAAACAGGTGTTTAAAGCGCTGGTCAGTGTACCAATGAATAACGTGTTCCCCCCGGGGTCCCCGGGGGACACAGTTCATGGCACCCCGGCTTGTGGGGAGGAATATAACTGGTCCTTCCTCTACTCAATCCCCTCTTTTTCGGAGTTGGGACAGAGGGTTTTCTGATATAAATGGGGCCCCAGGATATTTAAACAATGACTCCCTGAAGTTTACTTTGGGTTTTCGTGCAACATTGTAAATGATTTTGTGGGCGTAGGGTTTTTGGGGGGGGGGGGGTGCAAACGTGGCAACTTCTGCTATGTGCTTTCAATACTTTAAAAAAATTTTTGGCAGATGTTTCGCAGACTTTGCAAAACTATTGGTGGAAAGGGTTTAAACGCGGTGTTGATGCAGAACATGTACAAAAACATCATGGGGTTTGGGAAAAAATTTTCCTAAACACGTGTTTTTGGGGCTAAGCAAAAGGGGATAAGTATTTGTTGAGCTAAACAACCAAGGGGATGAACGTTTTTGGTTTTTGTTTAAAAGATGAGTTTAAAAGGAGGAAGGGGGTTTTTGCTCCTTTTCAGTGGCAGGGTAGCCCTAAAAACCGAGGCCTAGTCTGAATAATGCTGCTTAAACTTTGACAGCAAACACTATTTTGAAGCCGTACTTGGATTCAAAGCTGTGTTCAGGTGGGTGCTACCCCCGAGTAGAAAAGGGGCTTAGGGGGTGTGTCGGGACTAAGGGAAGCTTACGTCCTGCTTTTCGGGGAGGGTTTTAGCAAAAATCAAAGACGGGTGGTCTGATTAGTTGAGTTGTCAAGGCTAAATTGAAACAGCTTATTCCAATTTTTGGGCCCCTATTGAACCCGGGAGGATTCCTAAATTTAAAAATGGTTTATGACCACGTTCAGGGAGCCATATGGAAGCAATTGAGGTGGGGTTCCATGTCGCGAATTTTTCCACTTCTATAAAGTCGAGAAAATAGCAAGGGTTAATTACACTACTGGGAGTGTTGTGTGCTCGCCCACCGGAAGCATATCTAAATACTTATTCTCCAGTCTCTTTCAGGGTATCTACTCTTTACCTCCTTGGTTACTAGACCAGCCCAGGTTAGCTCAGGATAAAACAATATATCCAGCTAGGTCGGGGGTCCTCAAAGTTGGGAAGATGAGTGTGGTCTCGAATTCCATATCTCGACCTAGAACAAAGTGAAAGAGGGGTAAATCCTAACATGAAAATCACTTTGAGTTCCTCTAGACCAGAAGCTGGAGATTTGATCATTCTCGGATACTTCAAAGTAAGGTGTGAGGTCAGCTTCACAAGGGGCATAGGTGGCTTACACCCAGGGACAATGGTTACAGCAAGTTATTTTTTACGGGAGACACCATTGTAAATTGTGAGATGTGTTGGTGTCAGACTTGGGACGAAGTCATCAACTACTCTAGAATGTGTTGCTTAACCGGGCACTGTACCTGTGATGTAGTAGGTGGTGATGCAATCCGCTTAACAGCCTAGAGTGCTCAATGGCAGACAGCTGGTACAGCGGCCGATGTCGGTTGTGGCGTTGGAGGGCAGCGAGACTGGTGGCGGGGTGCGACTGGAATTATTGTACGGCGTGGAAGGTCTATTCCTAATAATGCGTTTCCTTCTCTTAAAATTAAAGCACTTGCAGGATGTTCTGTGCCTGGCAATTTATTAAGCAGTTCAAAGAGAGGGTCCGATGAAGGAAATGAATTATTTACAGGTCAATTAGAGTTCTCAATAAATGAAATATGAATATTCTCACTATCTTCTGAATTTCACATACTCAGTCCTCTTATCGTTTCTCTGAGAGCTCGATGCGTAATCTTCTCTGTCTGCCATGCTCTGCGTAAGGCATTGAGCTAATAAAAATAAACCAACCAGAAGGATGAACAAGTAATTTAAGTGTTCCTAGTGTATCAAACCAAGCAGCAGTTCCGTCAATCTCAGTACCCACTATCCGGACTTATTCAGACTGGGATAGACTGAGAAGGGCGTGTATCTGTCTGAGATTTTGGGTGGGGCCCCCACCCAAAGTAAGTTACAGGACATTAAGTTCCTCTTCCAGTCTTTTCAGATTGGGAAGAAGTACAGCATTTGGTCTGACTAATCAAGGTATGGATTTGTTTACCTGCAGTGGAGCGCTCCCAATGAACTACCTTAAAGGCAGGCCTCAGTTTGCCAATCTACTGGTGTGTGTATTTTGCAGTTGGGGCACGCGTTACATGTCGCACCTGTGATTTATTTACTGGCAGCCATTCTTAATGGAAAATTCATTATGAACTTAAAGTTCTTAATATCAAATAAGTTATTCTTAAGCAAATGGCGAAAGGAAAAATACAACACATGAAATAATTTACTCCCCAAATCAGTGGTGCAAAAATAATTATGTTTCATCAAAGTCTCTACGAAAACATGGCAAGTCCGTACTCATTTAATAAATCCTAAATTAATTATATGAAAAAAGGAAACTAAGTCCTAAAATGCTAGATCAGGGAAAAAGCTAATAACGTGAAATAAAATCTTGATGCAATTAAATTACCCTAATTTAATTGGAAATGCTCTCATGGAGTCTATAATTAAACTTGAAACATCACGATCTGTTCCCAAGTGGATTTTAACGTCAAAGGAAAAAGGTTAAAAGGAAAGGTGAGGTGGAGGACGTCTTGTAAACAAAGCTGCATGACAGTGGAGGCATCTTCGAGGTTCACTGACGGCGGGCGTCTTCTCTCATTACTACACGCACTTCAGCACATGTCCTAGTTAGTGGTCAGCACATAACCGTAAACCTTGTCCTCGACCTTGTTCGGGCTGTGAGGTCGGTTGGCTGCGAGTTACCAAGTTGGTCTAGAGGTCATCACACCCTTAAGACATTTCTTCAGCCATGTTGTAGATTGTAAGAGGATGGAAGGTTGCTTACCCCTATTGCTTCCTCGGCCTTATTCAGACTGAGGAAGCAATGACTGTTCTTCGTGCCTAGCATGGTACCTCCTAATTGTACTCTAAATATTGGCTTGTAGGCTTTGAGAGGGGTGAGGGCGTGGCTAGCCTCACATCACAGGGGTATTTTATTAGAGCTTCAGTGCAGCCCTACCCTTTTCTTATCTGCTGGCATGGAAGCGTTGACATATCTTATCGCCTCTGTTCGAGGCTCTGGAGGCTGTGGCGATCTTGTAGAATGGGTGCTGCGCTCTTACAGCAGATACCTGAACTTGCTTATCCCTGCTCAGGGTGTCGGTGGATCTTCGAGATTTGAATTTCCTGTGGTGGGGTTAGGATGACCATTGAGGGCTTTAATAAGTTATTACATTTTTATTAATCATGTGTGGCTAATTTCAGTTGATGTGATGCTCGTAACTGTAATAGGTATGAGATTTAATATAATGATGCATTACGGACTTGCTCAAATGACAGTAAGATACTTTATGGGGCGAAGCTGCACGTAGAGAGTGCATGCCAACTACGTTGAAATGTGTCACATGTTTATTTGATCGAACTTGTAACTGCTGGCATTACACAAGTTTTGAAAACCTTCATGGTAAGCAGGATCAAACTCCCTGGAAGGGAGCCCTATTTGATCAAACAAATCCTGGGGATTGATTCCTCTCCCTCTACCAAAGTCTCTCGGTCGGAAGGGTGTAACCCAGAACCTTCCAGCGTGGGAAGATCCCTGACCCAGCCAGGTAAACCATTACAAGCTCTTTCGACATCTCAGGTGAGAGTAACTTCAGGCACTGAGAGTGGAATCAATCAGTCTGCTGGAGTAATTCCAGTCAGGGAGGAATACCTTCTCTCTCTCCCCCTCCTTCCCTAGGAGCACGTTATTACAAAGCTACCTGGGGCTGCACCCCATCCGATACAGCATTCTACCAAGATAACCCCCAGGACAGAGCTCAAGCCACCTGTAAGTTGGTGGGCTTCAACCACCCAGCTCCCTCCCCTTCTCTTTTTTTCAGCTCCTATAAAGATATCGGGGACCCTGCACCCAGTTGTCACTGCCTTTCATCGAGGGTAAGAAATTTCACTCAGTCTAGCCTGCCCCTGGTTCCGCGGGGTCCGCAGCACCAGCCCAGCCCGGACCTAGGCCAGCAGTTCCAGCTGCAGCAGCACCTGGGGATCCACCAGCTCCACCAACGCTTCCAGAAACTATTACCAGCCTGCTCGAACAGCACCACCACCGAGTCACTCGAGTACCAGCACAGGTAACCAAGTGACCTCTAGACACACCACCCAGCACGTAGTCAAGCCAGGAATCAATTTCATACATAACTACTAGGCGACTCGACCTACACTGAACACTGGTCGGACCCCTGCAGCAAGTGAACTTACACTAGCCAGTTTACCCCTTGTGTGATGGGCCTGCACAATAATAACTAACTATTATCAAGGCGTAGCTTCAGACTGTTCCCGAAAGCATCAAGCATCAGGTTTATGTATGTAATGGTTGGGAACAATTCAGCGGAAAATCAACAAAAAGTGGCATACCAGTAGATACAGATACCACAACAATTACACCTGTACATAAATGCCGTAGCTACCTGAATGCAAGGCGAGGGATTTTTCATCCTGAAAATTTTGAATTCTTCTTGCATTTGAGAATCTCATTTTATGGTAGCCATTTCTCGCACACTTCTTAGGTTAGTGCAATGCTATAGAACGGCTGCATATGTCATATAATCATCAATCATATAAAAATAATTTTCCACCATAAAAACAAAAATTAACTTAACATGCACATCAATATAGTAATTACAAGCAATGTTGTACATGGTAGAAGGTACGACGCACCTAGCAGCCACAATGCTTTATTTTTGTCGGTCACGCCATAAATAAATGTAACTATGGAAGATGTGAAACTTGAACTTGTAGTACAGCAGGGAGTGTTCGCATACCGTATTGATTACCGTAGTACACTACCAGGATTTTTCCACTACTTAGTGTGCGCTGTAACAGTTGTTTAGTAACCTCAAAGTTTTACAGTGTGCAGGTACTGTAATCTATGGAAAGAAAATTGTTACGTTAGTAAACAAAACATTTTGATTGTTTAGTTGTTGAAATTGGGCTCTAAATGGATAGTGATGAGAAGAGAGGAACGTCAAGTTTATTTTAAGCTCATGGTTGTAAAATTTGCCGAAGCAAATAACAAAACCATGCTTTAAGACACTTTGGGATATCATAAGTGAATGTTTGACGATGGTGTGGCTCCAAAGAAAAGTTGAAAAATGCAAACTTCACTCGTCAAGCATTCAGTGGGCCTAACATAGGTTGTTTCAGACACATCGAGAAAAACGTAGTAGACTTTGTTAGTGAAAAACGTACTGAACGGATTGCAATAACCACTGAGATTTAAAATGAAGGCACGTGAAACAGCCAGCAGTCTCAAAATTTCCAGGGCAGTTTTTAAGGCCAGCACAGGTTGATGCATGTGAATGATTCAGAGTTCTGGGTTAGCTTTACGCCATAGAACATCTTTAGCAAAGAAAACTGCCGCCTGACTTCAATAAGAAATTGATTGAATTTCAGAGGCACGTGATTGGCTTGAGGAAGCAGTATTCCTATCTTCTTGGTCAGATTGGCAATGCAGACCAGACACCAGTGAATGTTGATATACCCACAAATACAACTGTGGCAGATAAAAGTGCAAAATCTGTGGAGGTGAAGACAACAGGAAATTACAAAAATAGAATAACTGTAATGCTACAGTGTTGGCAGATGGAAGAAAACTCCCCCCGTATGTCATTTTTTGCCGCAAAACTCTGCCAAAAGAAATGATACCCAGGGACTCGTATTTAGATGTCAAGAAAAGGGATGGATGACAAATGAATTAGTAATGAACTGGGTGAAGGTTGTGTGGAACCACAAGCCTGGTGCTCTTTCAAGGCAACGTGGTATGTTAGTGCTCTATACTTTCAGAGGACACCTTACTCCACAAGTTAAGAAGGTACAGACCTTGTCATCATATCTGGAGGAATGACATCCCAACTCCAGGTGCTAGATGTTGTAGTCAACAAAACCGTTTGACTGTTTACGCAGACAGTATTCAGAATGGATGTTGTCAGGGGAACAGCAGTTGATACCAACTGGTAAGTTGAAGAAATCCTCTGTTGCTATGCTAGGAGAATGGATACTGACAGCATGAAATATCATCTCATCAGACTCCATTGTAAAGGGTTTCCAAAAGTGCTGCATATCGAACTCTCTTGATTGTATCATCAAGATGATATTCTGTGGGAACACTGTGAACAAAATGAAACTGATACCAAGAATGGCAGCAGTGACAACAGCAGTGAGGCATCACATAGTGACACAGACTAAGCCGTTTAAGTGTTTCACTTTATTTTTTAATGAATTTTTGCTTGCTAATGTATATAATTGGCTTTCGGATCTTTCAAAACATAAAAAAAATGTAAGTATACAAAATTAAATTCTTCCATGTGATGTCTCAAATATTTTTTTTGCTTGTTATTCTTTTCCTGGTCAGCAAAGGTTCGAAAGTAGGGCTCGTCTTGCATTTGAGTCGTCTTGCATTCTGGTAAATATGGTACTTTAAATGTCAGATGTCCATACCGAGTATTATACATGTACTGAGTTAGATGAAATTTGATTCACAGGTTCAAAATATTTTAGAATGTAGTAAAGGGGGATAGCATGCACATAGACAGGAAAAATATCTCAAAGTCAAGTACCACAACCACACAGACACTATATTACTGGACCACAGAACTGAGTACAGTATAAGTAATCATGACGACATGGGTACGTATGTGTGAGAGGAGCATCACTCACGGCGGGCGAGGGGACAGCGCTGGGTCTCTTCGAGGGTGGGTCCCGGTAGCAGCCCCAGCACATCCTGCAGTGCACGCCAGCCCCCCGGGCGTGCCAGGTGCTGGGCCAGGCGCACGCTCAGCGGGGCATACACGCTGTGCACATAGCTGATATCAGTGGGCTGCGTCTCGCTGCCATCCTCCACTGTCAGTCGCAGTGTCTTACGCAGGATCGCGTACTGCCGTGCACCCTGCTGTGACACCACCACACAACACCAATAATCTCAGTGCCATATGTTCAAGGGAGAATACAACTCTGAGAAAGTGGTGACTGGACAAACTATTGTGATGACAATGCTCTAGCTCACAAATCACTCTGTAACTAGGATATTTTTTTTTGGAAAAACACAATGTGTAATAACTTTAATAACATCCCTTCTCCCAAAACTTATTTAAATTTAAATACAGGACTACGGATCATGACTCTTAATCATTATGTTCCAGCTCACTAAACTGTTGGTAGTTCATCGAAGTGAAGAATTTATTACTAGCGTATTAAGAACAGTTGTAACATATAAATTAGGAATGGGTAGATTTTACAGTATTTACCGAAAGGAAGACGAGGTTTTTTTTGACAGAAAAGGAATAGAAAAAATAAGGAGTCGTACACAATCCAGTTCTGTATTGTACACAATCAAACTGCTAGTTCAGTATTTAAGTTTGTGTTACATGCACAACATAACTAAGGGCTTCTATTCATAATTTTTTACTCAGGAAGCAGTTAATCCTTAAAAATTAGCATGCCGTAAGACAGAGGATTTTGACAAATGCTTTTCATACTTAAATACAGTGTCTCCTATGGTTGGATGTATTTTTGTAGTGCTGAGACTGTACCTGTCAACTTTGACAAGGATTCCCTTATCTCATATGGCCCACACACAAAAGGCTTGAGTAGTAGTGGTGGGGGCGGGTTCTAATTCAGTAGTCTAATCTGATTAATTGGCTAATCCTATTAATTTGCAAATGGCTGCAAAGAGGAAGCTCTTTGCCAGGAAGCAAAATGGCTCACGTCACGAATATAACACCCACAAAAGTTTTACAGTGTAAGGAAGATACCATACAGCCAGGTTAGACGGTGTGATAAGCTTTTCTTTAAAAGTAAATAAAATATATCATATTATTACTATAACAGCATTTCTTCTTGAAGGGTTTGTCATAAATTCATGCAAAAATACTTTCAACAGAAATAACTTTTTCAGCACTTCACAGGGGTAATCTTGAATTTAGGTTTAAATATTTTCCCTTCAAAATATTTTTTTAGGGTCGTCTTCCTTTCGGGTAAATACGGTACATTTTCTCTATACTCTATACCAGTTTCAATAACAAAACATTCTCACAATTCTCGATACCAATACTTTTCTCAATACCAAATTAGAATTGTCATCAACACAAAACATATTGGCCAAGAAAATTGCTCATTTTACTAGTGTCATTGACACACACTGAAACTATATAAAAATTCACATTACACTGGAAACAAATGGATGACGGCTTGTAACCAAAATAATCTTAACCAATGATAAACCAACACAGTATCATTTGGTTCTACAGAACCACGTTTTCACAGTTGAAGCTGCAATCAAACTTTGAGGAAAATGTACACACTTATTTAGCGATTTTGACGTTTTTTAATTTTATTTTGCGACCAAGGAAATTACTGCAATGTTAAATAAATATTGTAATTACCTGACACACCAGCAATGGCCTAGCCCACGTATTCCGCGGACTAGGCCACAACGGGTGAATCATATAATTACAGTATTTATTTTTGTGAATACATATTTGATAATGAAGTTGCATCAGATAATTATGGTACGTATGAATGTACAATAACTACTCAACTTGCTTGCTCACAACTCTCTACCTGTTGTTATTGTACCTGAAATATGTAACAGAAAAGTGATTAATGGGATAAAAACTAATTAAATGAAAAATTATGGTGCAACATATAATTGTGGTACGTATTGGGTGTACAATAACCACTATGTTGCTCACTCACTGCTATGGGCGCTCGCTCGCAACTATCAACCCGTTTTTATTGTACCTCAATTATGTACCATATACGTACCAATAAAATTTGTCAGATTAGTGGTGGTAAAGACTAGAAGTACAGATTCACTAGTTTTAGTCCAAGTTGTAAATTGTAGCTCTGTCCAATTTTTGGGGTGGGCCCAAAACGACACTCAAACGTGCCTGATTAGACTGACTGGCACGTTGATCAAGGATTTTTCTGTTAGACCAAAAGCGGGGTTGTTAACTCTGGTTATAAGGTGTGGGGCAAACTGTGTTGGTTACCACTTATTTACACTGTTGTCTTGGATGTTGTTGATATAGGTTTCACCCAATAGTGGTGAGCTTGGTCTACTCTGAAGCGGCGATTCCAGACGTAGGCTTCACGGCTCCAGAAGTTCGGGTTTCCCCAGCCGTATCTTACCTCAGTACGATTTAACAACCCTCTTACCACAGGGTAGCATGGTGGATGAGTGCGAAAACAAGGCGACAAGTAAATTACTGTAACAGGAGCAGGCACTACTACTTGGTACCTAAGTTGGGCGGCGCTGTCCCGTTACACCTGCCTTTCCTGCGTAGGAGGTGGTAATACAATCCACGGTTTGATAGCAACAAGAGCTAGGTATTGTTCCCTACGTCTTTTGGCACTCTGTACTGTGTAAGGCATAGAGCACAATGGTTTGACAGCTCACGTAATGCACTTAGACAGGAATGGTTATTACAGTGTAACCCAATAGTGACTTGCTGGCACGAGCTCGATAAGAGTCCCTACTGATCCCCCACGCATGTGGGCTGATCAGGGACGTGGAGCCGTGTGGTTGTACGTTGTACTGGTTGTGCGTTCGCACCGGGTTGAGTGGCAAACCCCAGGCTAATGTCACTCCAGCACTGAATTAGTGCTCAAAGTGGGAGATAACCTGAGCTTGTATCCCCTCCCTGTGTGAAGGTGTTTCTAGTGGTGGTGGAGTCACTGTTTCACCCCACTAGCACTAACTTAGTGCTCGGGAGGCTAGGAAGAAAAACAGGTAGCCATCTAATGTGGCTGTCAACAATCTCCTGGCTCCGGTTGGAAGTGCACGTCGTATTGTGTCTC
>JARBHB010000632.1:0-10223 GCA_029891345.1 Dryococelus australis | reverse complement strand
AAAAAAAATTTGTTTTTATCTTCTTAAAAACTTCTAAAAAAGAGGGTGAAATAATTGTCCTTCAAGAATGAATAATACTTTTTTCTTAAAAATGTTTACCAGTTCAATTCAGTAATTGAAACAAATTACCATTTTCGTTTTGGGATATTTTTATTTTTTAAAACTTTTGAAATTTGTAAAACCACTTCAATACTTCAAAAGTCGAGGAACAATTTTTCTTACAAAAATGTAAAAATTCTTTTTCTTAAGAATGTTTACAACGTTAAATTTTTCAGCTATATAAAACCATTTACTCTTTTGCCCCTTTTTTGGGATATATTTATTAAAAACTTTGATGGTTCCTGCATTAAATATTTTAAAGAAGAACGAGGTAAACAAATTGCTTACAAGAATGTAATAATTACGTTTTCTTAGAATGTTACAAAGTTAATTCGCAATTAGAACACATTTACTCATTTGTCGTTTTTTGGAATATATTTATTATATTTACTTTTGGTTTATCCCATTCAATACTTCAAAAGCGAAAGTAAAATTGCCCTTAAAAGAATGAAAATACTCGTTTGTTTAAAAATGATGACAACAGTTCAATTCGCTAATAGAAACACATGTTCTTTTTTGTCGTTTTTGGGATTTTTATTATAAATTTTGTTTTTTAAAACTCACTTCAAAAAATCAAAATCGATTTTAATTAATTGCCCTTAAAAGAATGTAAAATACAGCTTAAAAATGATGACAACAGTCAATTCAGCTTTTAAAAAAACTTCTATTTGTCGTTTTGGGGTTTTTTTTATAAAATTTTGTTTTGGGATCCTGCATTCAATATTTTGAAGAACCATGTAAAAAATGTCTTAAAAAGAATGTAATAATTCGTTTGCTTAAAAATAATGACAACAGTTAACCCAGCTAATTAAACACATTTATATTTGTCGTTTTGGGAATATTTATTATAAATTTTGATTGTTCCAACCCTCAATACTTCAAAAGGGAAAGTAAACTAATTGTCCTTAAAAAAAAAAATTACTACTTTTGTTTAAAGAAGATAAAAACAGTTAATTCGCTATATAGAAAAAAAGTTACTTTTTGTTTTTTTGGGGGTTTAATTATAAAAACTTTTTGTATCCCCTACATTCAATACTTCAAAATTTGATTAATAATTGTCCTACAAGAAGGGTTATAAACAATTTGCTTAAATGTGACAACAGTTCAATTCGTATATGAACACATGTTTCATTTGTGTTTTTGGGTTGTAATTTTAAAAACCTTTGATGTGTTAACAATTCAATACCCTAAGAAGTCCCATGTAACAATGTCTAAAAAGAATGAAAAACTAAATTTGCAAAAATGATGACAAATTTCAATTCAGAAATTAGAACACAGTTACTCTTTTGTCGTTTTTGGGTTTTTTTTAAAACCTTTGATTTTGTTCCTACTTTTCAATACTTAAAGTTCAAAAAACAATTGTTTTAACAAAAATGTAATAACTACGATTTGCTTAAAAAATGGAAAACATTTCAATTCAGATATAAAAACCATGTTACCATTTTGTCGTTTTTGGGATATATTTATTTTTAATTTTCTTTGATTTGTAAAAACCTACATTTTCAAAAAACCCCAAAAGTTCGGGTAATTAATTTGTCCTTAAAGAATGTAATAATTACGATTTGTTTAAGATGTGACAACAGTTCAATTCAGCTATATAAGAACACATTTCCCATTTGTCGTTTTTGGGATATATTTATTATAAAACTTTGTTTTTGTATCCTACATTCAATACTTCTAAGAAGAACGATGTAACTAATTGTCTTACAAGAATGAATAACTACGATTTGCTTAAGAATGATGACAACAGTTCAATTCAGCAAATTAGAACACATTACTCATTTGTCGTTTTTGGGATATATTTATTATAAACTTTGCGGGTTGTTACCACCATACTTTAAAAAGCGCAGAACTAATTGTCCTTACAAGAATGTAAAAACCCTCATTTGCTTAAGAATGATTGACAACAGTTAAATTCAGTTATATAGCAATGTTAACATTTGTCGTTTTTGGGTTTAATTATAAAAACCCTTTGATTTCAAACCAATTCAATCCCTTCTAAAAAGTCCCATGTAAACAAATTGTTTTAACAAAAATGTAATAATCCCGATTTTTAAGAATGTTTAACAATTCAATTCAGCAAATTTTAGAACCCCATTTACTCATTTGTCTTTTTTGGGGGATATATTTATTATAACTTTGATTGGTTTTTCCCACCAATATTTCCCAAAAGCCAAAAACAATTGTCCATAAAGAATGTAATAAATACATTTGCTTAAGAATGATGACAACAGTTCAATTAAACTATATAGAACACATGTAACTATTTGTCGTTTTTGGGATATATTTATTATAAAATCTTGATTTGTATAACTACACTTCAATATTCTAAGAAGTACGAGTTGTAACTAATTGTCCTTAAAAGAATGTAATAATTTTACGATTTCTTAAGAATGATACAAGTTCAATTCAGCTATATAGAACACATATTACTCATTTGTCTTTTTTGGGATATATTTTTTAAAAAACTTTTGGTTTGTTTAAAATTAAAATATTTAAAGGGGAAAAAGAAACTAATTGTCTTACAAGAATGTAATAAACAGGATTTGCTTAAGAATGATGAAAACAGTTCAATTAAAAAAATTTTTAGAAAATGTTACTATTTGTTTTTTTTGGGATTTATTTTTTTTTAAATTTTTGGTTTTGAAAACCTACAAAAAATATTCCAAAATTTCGAAATAATAATTGCCCTTTACAAAAATGTTTTTAATTTACGATTTGCTTAAAATGATGAAAACGTTAAATTTTAAGTTTTTGGAAATATTTTCCCAATTTGTCGTTTTGGGAATATTTATTATAAAAATCTTTATTTTATTAAAATTTCTTTAAAAGACGATTGAAAACAAATTGCCCTTAAAAGAATGTTTTTAATTACGTTTTTTTAAGAATAAACAACAGTTAAATTCAAAAAATTTAGAAAAAATTTACATTTGTCGTTTTTGGGTTTTTTTTTTTTTAAAAATTTTGTTTTGGTTTCCTCATTAAATTTATTTCAAGGGAAAAGTAACTAATTGCCCTTACAAGAATGTAAAACTAGGGATTTCCCTTAAAGAATGATGCAACATTTCTTTTCAGCTTTTTAGAACACATTTTTCTTTTTTTTTTTTTTTGGGAAATATTTATTATATTACTTTTGATTTGTATCCTACACTTCTTTACTTAAAACAAGTTCGAATTTTTTAAAAAATTTGCCCTTAAAAGAATGAAAAAAAATTCGATTTGTTTTGGGAAATGTTGACAAAAAGTTAAATTTAAGCTATATAGAAAACTTGTTAAAATTTGTCTTTTTTGGGATATATTTTTTTAAAAAAAATTCCTTTGATTTGTAAATTCACTTAAAAACTTCAAAGGAATTTCGAGTGTAAAAAAATTGCCCTTACAAATGTAAAAATTACGATTTTTTAAAAAGAATTTTTACATTTTTTCAATTCCCTAATAGAAAAAACTATTTTCATTTGTCTTTTTTGGGTTTTATTTATTTTTAAAAATTTTGATGGTATCCCTTTTGCAAAAATTACTTCTAAGAAAAACCCGAATAAAACTAATTGCCCTAAAGAAGGGATAACTACAATTTGTTAAAAATGTTAAAACATTTCAAATTCAGCTTTTATAGAACACATTTTTAAATATTTGTCTTTTTTGGGGTTGTTTTTTTTTACAAAACTTTTGGGTTGTACAATTCAATCCCTTTTAAGATGTAAATGTAAAAATTTGCCCTTAAAAGAATTTTAATAACTACGATTTGCTTAAGAATGATGACAAAAATTAATTCGCTTTTAAAAAAAACTTTGTTACTCATTTGTCGCGTTTTTGGGATATATTTATTATATTACTTTTGAGTTGTATACCTACACTTCAATACTTCCAACAAGTTCGCAAGTAACTAATTGTCCTTACAAGAATGTAAATACTACGATTTGCTTAAGAATGATGACAACAGTTCAATTCAGCTATATAGAAACATGTTACATATTTGTCGTTTTTGGGATATATTTATTATAAAATCTTTGATTTGTATAACTGCACTTCAATAACTTCTAAGAAGTACGAGTGTAACTAATTGTCCTTACAAATGTAATAATTACGATTTGCTTAAGAATGATGACAACAGTTCAATTCACTATATAGACACATATTACTCATTTGTCGTTTTGGGATATATTTATTATAAAACTTATGACTGTGTATGCCTGCACTTCAATACTTCTAAGAAGAACGCATGAAACTAATTGTCCATAAAGAATGTGATAACTACAATTTGCTTAAGAATGATTAACACAGTTCAATTCAGCTATATAGAACACATGTTACTCATTTGTCGTTTTTGGGTTGTAATTATTACAAAACTTTTGAGTGATGTGCTACAATTCAATACCTCTAAGATGTACTCATGTAAAAAGAATGTAATACACATTTCTTTTTTTTTTTTTTTTTTTTTTTTTTTTTTTTTTTTTTTTTTTTTTTTTTTTTTTTTTTTTTTTTTTTTTTTTTTTTTTTTTTTTTTTTTTTTTTTTTTTTTTTTTTTTTTTTTTTTTTTTTTTTTTAAAAAAAAAAAAAAAAAAAAAAAAAAAAAAAAAAAAAAAAAAAAAAAAAAAAAAAAAAAAAAAAAAAAAAAAAAAAAAAAAAAAAAAAATTTGCTTAAGAATGTGACAACAGTTCAATTCCTAATAGAAACTGTACTTTGTCGTTTTTGGGATATTTTTATTTACTTTGATTGTATACTCACTTCATATTCAAAAGTCGAAAAACATTGTCTTACGAATGTAATACTACGATTTCTTAAATGATAAACGTTCATCAGCTTATAGAACACTTACCATTGTCGTTTTGGGATATATTATTTAAACTTTGATTGTATCTACCAATACTTCTAAGAACGATTAACAATGTCCTAAGATGTATAATACGATTTCTTAAGAATGATAAAACAGTTCAATAGTATATAACACATATTATCTTTGTCGTTTTGGGATAATTTATATAAAACTATGATGGTATGCGAGTTCAACTTCTAAGAAGAAGCATGTAATATTTCGTACAAGAATGTAATAACACGTTTCTTAAGAATGATGACAACGTTCAATTCAGTATTAGAACAATGTTATCATTGTCGTTTTTGGATATATTTATTATATACTTTTGAGTTGTATCCTAACTTCAATACTTCAACAAGTTGCAGAATATGTCCTTAAAAGATGTAAAACACGATTTGTTAAGAATGATGACAAAGTTCAATCAGTATATAGAACATGTTCTATTTGCGTTTTGGGATATATTTATTAAAAATTTGATTTGTAAACTCATTCAAAAATCTAGAATACGAGTGTAACTATTTCCTTACAGAAGTATAATTTACGATTTTTAAGATGATACAACAGTTAAATTTCAGCTAATAAAAATTTCCTTTGTCGTTTTGGGATATATTTTTATAAAATTTTGACTGTATGCTGCACATATTCTAAGAAACGCATGAAACAATTGTCCATAAGAATTGATACTACAATTGCTTAAGAATTGAAACAGTTCATTAGCATATAGAACACATGTTACTCATTTGTCGTTTTTGGGTTGTAATTATTACAAAACTTTTGAGTGTATGCCTACATTCAATACCTCTAAGATGTACTCATGTAAACAATTGTCCTAACAAGAATGTAATTAACTACGATTTGCTTAAGATGATGACAACAGTTCAATTCAGCTATATAGAACACATGTTACATATTTGTCGTTTTTGGGATATATTTATTATAAAATCTTTGATTTGTATAACTACACTTCAATAAATCTAAGAAGTACGAGTGTAACTAATTGTCCTTACAAGAATGTAATAATTACGATTTGCTTAAGAATGATGACAACAGTTCAATTCAGCTATATAGAAACACATATTACTCATTTGTCGTTCTTTGGGATATTTTTATTATATAACTTTGACTGGTATGCCTGCAGTTCAATACTTCTAAGAAGAACGCAGTGTAACTAATTGTCGTTACAAGAATGTAAATAATTACGATTTGCTTAAGAATGATGACAACAGTTCAATTCAGCTAATTAGAACACATGTTCTCTTTGTCGTTTTTGGGATATTTTTTATAACTTTGATGTATCCTAATTCAATACTTCAAAAGGAGTAACTAATTGTCTACAAAAATGTAAATACGATTTGTTAAGAAGATGACAACAGTTCAATTCGCTATTAAAACACATGTACATTGTCGTTTTTGGAATTTTATAATATTTTTTTGTATTACACTTCATACTTAAAAGTCGAGTAACTAATGTCCTTAAAGAATGTAATATACGATTCTAAGAATGATACACAGTCATTCAGCTATATAAAAACTTACTATTTCGTTTTTGGATTTTTATTATAAAACTTGTTGTATTCACCAATTTAGAAAGGGGTTAAAATTGTCCTTAAAATGTATAATACATTTTTAAGAGTAAATTCATTCACTATTAGAAAATTTCTCTTGTCGTTTTGGGTTTTTTAAAACTTTGATGTTCTCACCATACTCAAAGCAGAAACAATTGTCCTTAAGAAAGTAATAACTACATTTGCTTAGATATAAACAGTTCAATTGCTAAAGAACACATGTATAATTGTCGTTTTGGTAATTATTAAATTTGAGTTTCTACATTCAATATCAAAGTCAGAAACAATTGTCTACAGAATGTAATATCGATTGCTTAAATATGACAAGTTCATCAGTAATAGAACATTTACATTTGTCGTTTGGGATATATTTATATAACTTTGATTTTCATTCAATATCAAAAGACGAGTAATATTGCTTACAGATGTAATAATTCGATTGCTTAGAATGTGCAACAGTTCATTCAGCAAATTTGAACACATTACCATTGTGTTTGGTAATTTATATAACTTTGATTTATCCATCAAACTTAAAAGGAGTAACAATTGTCTTCAAGAATGTAAAATCGTTTCTAAGAATGATCAACAGTTCAATTAGCTATAAAACATTTATCTTTGTCGTTTGGGAATATTTTTAAATTTGATTGTATTCATTAAACTTAAAGCGATGAACTAATTGTCTACAAGAATTTTAATATACGATTTCTTAGAATATCACAGTTCAATGTATTAGAACAATTACTATTTGTCGTTTTTGGATATATTTTTTAAAATCTTTGATTGTAAACTACACTTCAATATCAAAGTCGAGTAACTAATTGTCCTTACAGATGTAAATACGATTTGTTAAGAATGATACAACAGTCAATTCAGCTATATAGAAACATATACATTTGTCGTTTTGGAAATATTTATATAAACTTTGATGTATCTGCACAATATCTAAGAAACGATTGTAACAATTGTCTTAAGAAGTATAATACATTGCTTAAGATGATGAAACAGTTCAATTCGCAATTAAACACATTTACTATTTGTCGTTTGGGTTATTTTAAACTTTGATGGTACCAATCAATACTCAAAGCCAGAACAATTGTCCTAAGATGTATATACATTTGCTAAGAATGTGAAACAGTTCATTCGCTAATAGAACACGTTAATTTGTCGTTTTGGGTTATTATTAAAACTTTGATTTTAAATCAAATTAAAGTCAGAAAAATTGTCCTAAAGATGAATAATACGATTCTTAAATGATCACAGTTCAATTCAGCTATTAAACACATTTAATATTGTCGTTTTTGGGTTATTTATTATAAAACTTTGTTTTAAAATCATTAAATACTTCTAGAAGACGATGTAACTAATGTTTACAAGAATGTAATAACGATTTCTTAAGAATGTTTACAAAGTCAATTCGTATTAGACCATTACTATTTGTCGTTTTTGGATATATTTATTTAAATTTGGGGGTCTACCATATCAAAAGCGAATAACAATTGTCCTTAAGAATGTAAAAAAATTTTCTTAAAATGTCAACAGTTCAATTAGCTATATAACACTTTATTTTGTCGTTTTTGGTTATTTAAAAATTTGTTGTATCTCATTCAATATCTAGAACATGTAACAATTGTCTTACAAGAAGTATAATACGATTTGCTAGAATGTGACACAGTCATTCAGTAATAACCATTTACTATTTGCGTTTTGGGTATATTTTATAAATTTTGTTGTTTAAATTCAAATTAAAATCGAGTAACTAATGCCTAAGATGAAATACTTTGCTTAGAATGTGAACTTCATCAGATATAGAACACATTTTATTTGTCGTTTTGGTTATTATTAAAAACTTGTTTTCTAAATTCAATATTAAGAAACAGTAAAAATTGTCTACAAGAATGTATATACGATTGTTTAAGAATGATGACAACGTTCAATTCGTATTAAACATGTTACCATTTGTCGTTTTGGTTATTTATTATATACTTTGAGTTGTATACCTACCTTAAATACTTCAACAAGTCGAAGAACTATTGTCCTTACAAGATGTAAAACTCGATTTGCTAAGAATATGAAAACAGTTAATTCAGCTATATAGAAACATGTTAATATTGCGTTTTTGGGTAATTTTTATAAAATCTTGTTGTATATACACTTCAATAAATCTAAGAATACGAGTGTACTAATTGTCCTTACAAGAATGTATATTACGTTTGCTAAAATGATGACAAAGTTCATTCAGCTAATAGAACACATTTACTCATTTGTCGTTCTGGGAATATTATTATAAACTTGACTGTATGCCGAGTTCAATATTTAAGAAACCATGTAATATTGCGTTACAGATGTAATAACTCGATTTCTAAAAATGATGACAAAGTAATTCAGCTAATAGAACAATTTTCTCTTTGTCGTTTTTGGGATTTTATTTATTACTTTGAGTTGTATACCAACACTTCATACTTCCAACAGTTAAGTAATAATGTCCTTACAAGATGTATAACTCGATTTGTTAGAATGATGACACGTTCAATTCGCTATATGAACACATGTTCCATTTGTCGTTTGGGATATTTATTATAAACTTTGTTGTATCCACTTCAAATTTAAAAGTCGAGTAAAATTGTCCTTAAGATGTAAAATACGATTTCTTAGAATGTTACAACAGTTCATTCGTATATGAAACATTTACATTTGCGTTTGGGTTTTTTTTTTTTTTTTTTTTTTTTTTTTTTTTTTTTTTTTTTTTTTTTTTTTTTTTTTTTTTTTTTTTTTTTTTTTTTTTTTTTTTTTTTTTTTTTTTTTTTTTTTTTTTTTTTTTTTTTTTTTTTTTTTTTTTTTTTTTTTTTTTTTTTTTTTTTTTTTTTTTTTTTTTTTTTTTTTTTTTTTTTTTTTTTTTTTTTTTTTTTTTTTTTTTTTTTTTTTTTTTTTTTTTTTTTTTTTTTTTTTTTTTTTTTTTTTTTTTTTTTTTTTTTTTTTTTTTTTTTTTTTTTTTTTTTTTTTTTTTTTTTTTTTTTTTTTTTTTTTTTTTTTTTTTTTTTTTTTTTTTTTTTTTTTTTTTTTTTTTTTTTTTTTTTTTTTTTTTTTTTTTTTTTTTTTTTTTTTTTTTTTTTTTTTTTTTTTTTTTTTTTAAAATTTAAATTTAAACTTTTTTTAAAAAACCCCTTTTTATTTGGGGGGGTTTTTTTTTTTTTTGGGAAAAATTAATTTTTTTTTTAATTTTATAAACTTAAGAAAGTTATTTTTTTTTTTAAAAAGTTTTTAAAACTTTTCTAAAAAAAAATTTTTTTCTAAAGAAAAATTTAAACCCTTTTAAAAAAAATAATTCTTTTGGGTTTTTTTTTTAAAAAAACCCATTTTTGCTTGGGAATTTTTAAAAAAATTTAAAATTGTTTCTAAAAAAATACTTTTGGGGTTTTTGGGGGGAAAAAATTTTTAAAAAAAGCCCCTTTTCTTTTTCCTTTTGAAATTTTTTTATTTTTTTTTGGGTTATTTTAATTTTAATTTTTAAAAAAAAAAATTTTTAAAAAAAGCCCTATTTTTTAAAATTTTTAAAAAATTTTTTTAAAATTTTAACAACATTAAAAATAAAATTTTTTTTTTGTTTTTTTTAAAAAAATTTTGTTTTAAAATAATTTTAAAAATTAAGAATCTTTTAAACTTTGCCCTTGTTTAAAATAATTAATTTTAAAAATATCCCAAAAGTTAATTTTTAAAAAAACAATTTTATTTTGGGGGGTTTTTTTAA
>JARBHB010000631.1:0-10224 GCA_029891345.1 Dryococelus australis | reverse complement strand
AATTTTTAAAATAATTTTTTTATTTTCAATAAAACATTAATTTTTTTGAAAGCGCACAAGGATAAATTAGAAGGGGTCGGTGAAGAAAAAACTTGACACTAATCTACCAGGGTGAAAGTTTGGACGAACCTTATTCTGGTTTTACGTTAAAGTTTCATTACTTTTTAGTGTTTGTTATGTTGTCCAAATGCCAAAGGGGAAACTTAAAAGATTTCTGTTTTCAGAAGTTGTTGTTTCAAAGTTATTTTTAAAAAGATTTGAAACATTATTTTAAACCATTTTAAATTTAAAGTTCATTGATGATTTCAAATATTTCTCTTTAATGTTCAACGAACTTACAAATTTGTTTTTTATAGTTAAAAAATTTTTCGAGTGTGTTGTTTGCTAAGGTTGAAACCCCTAAGGTTTTATAAGTTTTTTTTGGCTTTGAGATTTTAAGGGAAAATTTGAAATAATCGTTAGTTCAGTACAGGTATTAAAGGACTTTTTTAAAATAAAAGGTTTAAAATCGTTTGATTATGGCTTTAGTACAGTAGGAAAAAATTTATGTAATAATATTTGAATGCTCAAATTTTAACTAAACCCTGAACATAGGTTTTTATTGATGATCCAGTAACTTTTAGTCTTTTACGGGTTCTCATACGCATTTCTGACCCAGCGACAGATCCTGTTTGAGTGTTAAGCATTTTCAGTGAATTTTAAATTTCCCTTTTAATAAAACTATATGGCATAAAAACATACGTTTAGTGCCGGGAATCTTAAATAAAGCAAAGTCACATCAGGGGAAACGACATTTGTTCAACAAAAAACTTAACTTTTATAGCGTTATTCAAATTCCTTCAGCGATATTTGAACAAGGATCTTTATTTAATATGCACTGTAATCCTTTCTTTTATCAATCAAATATCAAAAAAGGGATGATTTGAATCATGTAATTTACGATTATTAAATGAATAGTTATGTGTTAAAATACTAAATTCACATTTTTGAATGTATTGTTCCATAATCGAAATTTAGTTACAGGATTCTGAAATGTAAATCGTTAAAACGGGGAAAAGGTTTTTCTAATTTTAATGATTCGTATACGCATTAATTCATGAATAAACAACATTTGTTGTAAAAACATTTTCTCAATAAAAAAGGATAAGGCACATGTACTCCAATTCCTATCCTCTTTCATCTGATTTATCATTTATAATTTAAAAATTTTTATTTAAAAAATTTTTCGATTTTTATACAAGACCTAGGCATTTTTAGTGAGTGCGTTGCCATTAAAACATAAGGAGGTGTGCCATTCCCAAAAATATAAGGTTTAATTTTTTTTCATTCTTCAGTACTTCAATCCCAGAGTGAATTAAAATCCACAACGTTCTTATGGTTGACTTGCCAAAATTCTTGGGTGTAAATTGATTGGAATATGGGCCCATGGGGAGATGTGGTTTAACATTATTATTTGTTTGCTAAGATTAATCTAAACAAAAGGTGGTCACTTATGTTACTTTGCAAACTTTGTGATTTATAGTTCCTGCGCAGTGTCTTCAAGAAATCTTTCACATTGTAACTATGGATCATTACGGCGTTCGATACATTAGAATTCGAGTTTTTAGCTGTGCAACTTAGGTAAAATTTATTGACAAGATCCTTTTTCTGGAGATGTTTAAACCTCTTAGGATTTTTTTTCTGGTGCTTAATCTTGTTAATTTAAATTCATATATTCGAACGGGAAATGGATAAGCACTCATTAACATTTTATCCCAAAAAAATGGCCGGTAAAATATTTTATGAAGGGTCAGTATTTGGTTCAATAATTTATTTAAATTTGCAATTTTAAAAATTTTAATCCTTACAAAAATTAGATTTATTATTTCACAAAAAATAATCATTTAACATTAACCTTTCGTCACAAAAAAACTTCCATTACGAACTCAAATTTCAAAACGTTTTCTCATATAAATTTATTTATTCCGATTAAATTATTTCTATATTAATTGTCATTTAATTTTCTAGGACACCATTATGAGAGTATTTAATATTCCGAATTTGTTACCGAGGGAAACACCATACTTTTATGCTTAATGTGATCCTTTTGAGTGCATATAGAAGCATTGGCAAAAATCGTAAAATTGATTCAGGTCATTCGTTCACAAATTTGTTGGAACGGTTTTACGAGTGTGTATGGTATTAAATTATACATATAAATTAATTAAATTAAAAAAAAAAGGACTTTTTTTTCCGGGCTTTTTTAAAAATTTGGAAAAATTTTTTTTAATTTACCATTTGGGACATTGGGGCGGGGGAAAACGGGGTTTTTGGGTTTGTTCATCCCTGGGGTTTTCCCCTTTTTTATCCGACCGATACTCGGTTCCTACTGCGTTCAAACCATTAAGAAATCCATATTATTTCCTACCCCCGGGGTTTTAAATTTGAATTTTGGAAAAAGACAATTATTTTGAAAATTGTTTTTAACTCAAATTATATTTTGCCGGTTTTTGTTTAATGTAAGTTCTTATTTTTAAAGGCGAATTGAGTAAACCATTTGAAAACTTAAATCTAACCTAAAATTTTATATTTTTTTTCCACGGTAAGAGTATGTTTTTGAAATTTACTTTATTCTTCAATAAAATATTTGTACTTCGATTAACACAGGGAACAAATTTTTCCCTAAAAAAATTATCTTTATTTAAACTTAATGTAACTGACCTTCGATTTTACCCAAGCACATTTTTAAAATATTTTAAATTTTCAAATTTTTTCTTTTTATTCCAAATTATCCATAGGTATTTTCATTTATTTCGATCATTATAACGACAAGATGGAAACCTTTTAGCATGAGAAAATTGGTGTTTCTGGATCCGTATCCCAAATTTCCATGAAGGGTCTTCCCTTTACTGTCGGTTATAGAGAACAATCATGTAAATTAAATATGAATGTACCAAATAAAAAAAATTTTAAATTTAAAAGAATTACAAAATCGTGTGAATTGTTCAAGAAGTTAAGTTTTGCCGAATAGTAGAGTCGACTTGATTTTAATGGAAGTGAATATGTTTGCATAGCTTCGTTAAGGGAGGAAAATTTTAATAGAAAAAATTAAATTTTAATTGCATACAAAACCTATTTATTAGAACTCAAAAAATATTTTGGAAATTGGGGATATTTCAATGTTAAATAGTTAAATTTCCCTTATTGAATAATAAATTAACTTAAAAATGTTATTTAGAGGCCGGAAATAAAAGTATTCTTAAAAAAATTCATCTATCCAATGGGTAAGGAATTCAAATATATACCACCAACTATTTTGGGGCCAATAGCATAAGTCTTAGGTATTTGTAGTCACTATAACCCTTATGGAATTGGTCTATCGTCATGTATCCGAAAAGAATCTGAGGGGAATGCAATATTTAATTCCCCAAATTGCTATTCGTTAAGTGATAAATGCTACTTACCTAATTCTAAAGCTGGAAAATTAGGAGAATTACACAGGAAGCTACCTGAATACCAAAATGGTTAGTGCCCTTATGTCGGATACCTTTGAAAATTAAAGTAAAGGAATCTAAGTTCGCAAGTGATAATTTTATCGGCATTTCCGTTGAAGTTTTTGGGAGAATCTAAAAATTTCTCCATGAGGAATAAAAATTCCAAATTAGGGTCAATATGAAATCATTTTATGCAAAAAAAGGTTTATTAAAAAAATAAATAATTTTTTAGAGAAACTTGGTAATTTGTCAGCGAGCTGATGAAGGACGTTGGGCAAGGGACTATAATCGTTATTTTTGAAAGGTCATAATGTTTTTTGGTACACTTTATTTCGTAAGTATTAATATAAATTTAAGAATATTACATCTTATGATTGCAAACATTGTAATTTACGACGATGCAATTAACGTTTTTAAAAGAGAAATTATGCGATTTTGAACAAACAATAGAAAAATGTTTGATGTTAACTGAAAAAAGTCACACTAGATTGACGTGACGAAATGAATTAAAATATCTGACAAATGTCCTTTTTTAATGCAGTACCATCACAAAAAATGATTAAGAGTCAATATATGTTAAATAGATTTATTTAAAGGGTTTGAAACCCTAATCCTTATTTTCAGATTCATTTTCATCCCCAAGTTCCTTTTTGGGGCGACCGGAATCCCCTAGGTGTGATTTAAATGGCGTGGGGCCTACGAGTTTCCACGAATGTTGATTAACCTGTTAATACTGATTGTCACAAATCGTAAAAAAGTAAGATTACTTGAAACTTAAAATTAACAAATTTTTAGGTTTTGTAATTTAAATCGACTTTCTTCTAACACTTATGGCTACTATGAATTAGTAGGTAGCATGGACAAAAAACGGGGTTCTAAAACTTATTTACGTTTTAAAATCGGTTAATTAAATTCAAAATAATATATCAAAACAAAATTTACTAATTAAACAACCCTACACCTAAGTCGTTACAACAAAAATTACCCAGACACAGGAAGTTACCATTTTAAAAATCATAAAACGTTTTGGAAGTAACGTGAGCCGGGTGAGATATTAAAGGCAAAACAACTGTAACATTTATTAAAAGTGTATAAAATTACAATTCATTTTCTAAGAAAATTAATTCAACGACAATGTCTGAAAACAGCAATTTTGAATTCCCACACTGTATCTAAGGTACGTATGGAAATCATAAAACTTAAACAATTACAATTTGGGTTAACCAATAAATTAATAATTCTTCAAAAATTCCCCTTAGATTTTAAGAGTTTTATTCACAACCTTTCCCTTTTCATGCTAGTTTTTAAAAAAATTTTATTGATTAATAATCTTCATAGAGTACATTAGTTCACGATAATGGAACTGCCTCAATACCTTTGGTTCACCTAAGAGATGTGCCCTTTGCTCCCAACCCCCCCTTTAGCTCGTTCTTCTCGGTTTGCATAATTGGTTTGTGATTTTTTGCCCCTTTAAAAGAATGGTTTGTAGGCCTAAAGAATTACAACCCTAAATTAAAGACATTATGTTTATTTTTCCAGCAACTTAAAAATTGTAAATCACACATTCAGTAATAAGATTTTTCACGAATTCCCTCCTATTTTGAAATTATTAAACAAAGGGTTCTACCATTAGAGCTTTCATTACCCTTAAACATAATGGCCTTATGCTTAATAAACATGAAACTACACCAAGTCGTTTAACAAAATTTCGTATATTTATTCACCCCAAATTTTTGAAATTTATTTATTTATATTAATTTATTGTTTAAAATAATTTTTTTAAAAATTTTAAAAAAGGGAAATAAAATTAAAAGGGGAAAATTTTTAAAAAATATTAAAAAACATGTATCACAATTTCTTTAGCTTTGAAATAACGCACAATTACGTTGAAAAAACAAAATTTATTACCCAGTTGGAATTGGGTTACGAATAAATGTTAATAAATATTAAAAATAAACGCCACATTGACAAAAATATGAATTCGCAAACTTATCCCTTTAGTAGGCCAGTCTCACAAAAACATTGCTCCGATTAATAGTCTTAAAGAAAATTTAAGTTTCATGTGAAATTTAGATAACATTTCTCCAAAAGTAATGGCACCTTCTCATTGTCTGCTCGTATTCTCCCCCTTACTCTCGTACCTCTTGGCATTAAGACAATTATGGATTGTTATTCCCAGAAATCCAACTGGGTTTGTTGCTTCCATGATATTTACCGTATTCAAGAATTTTTACTTCACCACAAACAAAATTTGTTAAATCCTTATTGTAAGAAAGGGTTTTCAAGTAATTCCCCTAATTTTTATCCCCTATAGACCATAATCACATCGCATTGCACTTTCATACTTAACAATCTAAACCCAAATTTTGAAATTTGGAATGTAAATATCATCTTTATATTTGTACAGTATTAAACGAGTTACGCAGCCTGAATTGACTATACTTTACATTTAATTAATCTTTGTTGAATTATATTTGTTGAACTTATTTATTGAATAAACGATCCAATTGAAATCTTCTTAAGTTTATAGGTTATATTTCTAAATTTTATTTTTAAAAAATAATTATTAAAACCAAACTTTAGCAAGTATTATATCTTTAGATTATTTCTACTTCAAAATATTTAAATCAAAAAAAATCAAAAATTTTATCCTAAAATTATGAATCGATAGTTATTTTCGAAAGTTACGAAATTAAGGCTCTACACCAACTACTTAATTCTTGAACAGTAGGAATCATCAAATAAATTATTATTGATTGCTCAGATAAAAATCGTTGTATAACTTAAGTGGGCACAAATAATAACATTAATGAAATTCAATTATCTTATAATTTAATGAAACAAGGGATGAAATTCAAGTATATTTTTAAAGAACCCTTTAATCTTAGTGAAAAGTACATTACGTAGAGATATTTTAACTGTTCAAACAAGGTTTTCATTAAATTTTTGAACAAATTCCCAAATTTTTAAAAAATACACAACTGAGGAAGACACATTTAAAATAACACTATTGTAGGAAGTAACAGTATAGATTCACAGAACAGTAAAACATCTAAAAATTCATTGGTGGTGTAGGATTTTAAAAATGGGGATTACAAAACGTTTTAAAACTTCATAGATGTTTGACAATAAATTTATCGAGTTTAAAGACAGTATATTGGATTAATAAATGGTTTGATAAACAAGGTATAGATTTATCAAAAAATATTAATCATCCAAAAATAACAATTGGTTAACCGAACATGAAAAGAAATTCAAGTAACTTTGTTGGAATTTTAATTAGGTATGTTAACTGTCAATAAATCAGGAGGGAATAAATTTAGGAACAATATTTTTAATTTAATAAATATGATATTAATCTCCTTATTGAGATTACCCTTTAATAACTTTTTCAGGTATAACAATTTTGTAGGTTCAATGGAGTAGAGAAACTTGCTTAGGTCTTTGTACTTTTTGTTTTTGTTTAAGGTGCAGAGTATTATAATTTTATTTAAAATGCGTTTGAAACTGGGTTTCGAAAGTTTTTTGCTAGTAAATAAAATAATTTTAATGTTCATCTGTATACTTGGTTGTAATTTTGGTGCGTTTTAATTTGTTTAAGTGGGATTTCTTTAAGATTTAATTAATTTGTTAAATATATGTATATATATTTTTATAAATATTTATAATGAATTTCACTTAATTAAATTTTAAAATGGAATCTTTTTAAAGTTTATAAAAATAAATTTTAAGATAATATTTAGTCAATTATGTTATATTCTTAATTTACTATAAAAAAAGTAATGCAACATTAAGAAGTTATTAAAAACAAATATTTGTACAACATAGTATTGTAAAAATATAAAGGGAAACTAATTCCCTTCCTTTAAAAATATTGATTACCCCTTAAATCTGGAATTAGTTAAGTATTGGGTTGAGCCTTTTTGTTTGTTTTATTTATGGAAGATTGGTCCGGAACATGATGTGGTTTTTAACTATTTAATGTAACGATACTTAATTATGTATCTTTGGAGTGGTATTAGTTTCATTAATGAAATATATGTATAAAAGTTAGGATTTTTAATGCAAACTTTAATGGGGAATTTTTCCAAGCTATAGAAGGAAGTACTGGCCAATTTGCCCCTAACTTTAATGTCTTTCAGGTAAAATTTTTTAAGTCAAAACCTTTTTTTATTAAAAAATGGAATTTTTCCCATAAAAACCGATTCGGGGTTGGCAAACCAAAAAAATAAAAAGCTTGTTAATATTTTTGGAAATTTTTTTGGGTGTTAAAGCCAAACATCCCTGAGAGATATATTATTTCATCCTCAAGAACAACCAAACACTTGTGCAAAAAAAATGGAGAAAAATGGGTGTTTCTCTAGTTTAACCTTTAAAATTAATTGGGAAAATTGAAAAAAACAAGTTAAAAATTTTAAATTTTTAAAAGGGGGATTATTTAAAAGAAACCACTAAAAAAAAAAAAATTACACAATGAAATTGTATAGACAAAAAAGAAGAAATGATTGGGGCCAAATTACCCGTTAAGAAACGGGCGTTTGAAATTTTTTGAACCAGGACAGGTGAAACCTCTGGGGGAAAAGTTAAAGGGGTTATGGGGTGAAAACCCGGGAAAAACCGAGCCCCAAGGTGGGCACACTTGAAGGTTAATTGTTAAATGTTTTAGGTAAAATTTGTTCGATTTCTTTAAAAACATATATGGAAATTTTTCGTCTAGGAATGATCAATAAATGAATCAGGAACGGGTTTGAAAATTTTTAAAAACCAAAGAAGGTTTGGTTTTGTTAGATTTTGCCTACAGGATTTTAATCTTGGGAAACCAGAAAATTTTTAAACGGTCCAAAAAAATTTTTTTAAAAAGTTTTTATCCCCACGAAGATTGAAGGGGGGGGGGGGAAAAAACTTTTGGGAGCTGGGGTTCCCCAGACCCTTTTTTAAATTTGAAAAGGGATGGTCCTTCACTTTTTATTAAGCCAAACGGGTTTTAAATTTTAGGTAAAATTTTTCAAAAAAAAGGGGTTCCCCAAAAAATTCTATTTTTCCTTGGATACATTCCCCTTTTTAAAATTTTTTTTGGGTTTATTTTGGTTGAAAAAATTTTTTAAAAAACCCCCCTTTTAAAAATTTTCCCTTAAAAAAGGGGAATTCACCTTTTTTTTTTTTTTCCTTAAAAGGGCCCCCTTTTTTGGGAACATCCCCCCAGAAAACCCCCCACAAATTGGGTTCAGTCTTTTTCCAAGGTATTTTTTTAACTAGGTTTCCCCACTACTATAAAATTAAAAAAAAAAAAAATTAAAAATTTTAAAATTAAAAAAAATAAAACAAAAAATTTTCGGGGGTGTAAGATATTGACTTGGGGGAGAAAACTTGTGGTTTCGGGTTGGTTGTATTTGTTTCAAAGGGGATCTGTTGAATCTCCAGAACACCAACATAGTTTAATCGGTGCTGGACCAAAATTTTTTTTAAAAGGGACCCGAAAGCTGGATTTGGGGGGGGGGAAAAACCTTAGGATTTTGGGCCAGCCCCTTTTTCTACCTGAAAAGTATTACTTAATCGGTTTAATTACCCCCCCCCAGGGTTTTAAAAATCGGGGAACGGTTTGAAGAAATCGATTCCGTGTTTAATATTGTATTAGAGGTGTCATTATATTCATTTTGAACTAACAGCCTTTAAGTTGTAGTGTAAAATTTGGGTAATGGAAATTTCAATAATAGTTTATGTAAATTTTTTTCTCTTGTAAGATGCAAGCCCTTTAAATTTTTTTTTAATTTTCCGATTGTTAATGGTTGTTAGAACTTGTTTCCTGAAGTGAAATCTATCATCACTACTGTTCATTTTACCGAATCATATGAACATTGGATCAATATCCACAATACAAACTTTGTTTGTATCCCTCACATCAAACAGTTTAAAAAATTGTGTTGGAGTTAAATCTACAATAGAACCACGATTTTCAAAAACTTAATTAAACTAATATTTCAACAACTTTTCCAACACCTAGGGTTTACCAAGATAATTTATCAACAAAAATAAATGTATTAAAATTGTATAAAATTAAGAACAGAATGAATAACCCAAGTCAATTGATTAAATTTTGTTATAGCTTTGGATTAGCACACTTCATATCCAGATACTTCAGCCTCCAACCCCCGACTTTTTTACACATTACATGAGCACATCGTAATTTTAATTGTTGGTAAAAACCACTCGAATTCCCATAATTATAATCAGGAACAAAATCAAGCCATTTATTAACAAAAATTACATAGAACTTTACCTAGAAGCCTAAGCAACACACTTTGAATGCGGCAGTTTGAAACCGTTATGCTTTTGCAAAACTAAAAATAATAAATTTTTCTTTAATCGTTTTGCCCGGAAAAAAACTGTAAGAAAAAGCAACAAAATTTTATAAGGGAAATAAACGGGGTTTTTTTAAGGGAAATTACAATAAAATTTAAAATCGAAAAAATGGGATGGGGGTTTTATTTTTTTTATTTTATATGATTTAAATACATATGACGTTTTTTTGTGGGGGGGGGGGTTTTTTAAAAAAAATTTTCAAAATAAAACAGCACAGAAAAAATACCTTAGGGATTAACTATTTTTCAGAAAAAAGGTTACCAGATGTTTAAAAAAATTTTTTTTTTTTTTATTTAATTATTTAAAAAATTTTTTTGGCCTTTAAAATTTTTATTTAAAAATTTAAAAAAAATTTTTTAATTTATTTTTCCAAAAAAATTCAATTTTTTTC
>JARBHB010000630.1:0-10233 GCA_029891345.1 Dryococelus australis | reverse complement strand
AAAAATTCATGTGTTCTATTTAGCTGATTTGACTGTTGTCATCATTCTAACGCAAATCAAATGTATTACATTCTTGTAAGGACTTTGTTACTTGAATTTCTTAGAAGTATTAAAGTGTAGGATACCTCTCAAAAGTTTGTAAAAAAATATATAAAAAAAACGACAAATGAGATACATGTTTTTATTTAGTAAATTAAAAACTGTTGTCTCTTTTTTACGAAATGAATTATTATTCTTGTAAGGACTATTATTACTATATTTTTTAAAGTATTAAAGTGTAGGAATATTCAAAAGTTTGTAATAAATTTTCCCAAAAAGCCAAATGGTTTCATGTTTTTCTATTTTAGCTGTTTTAATGTTGTATCTTCTTAGAAATCGTGTATTAATTTTTAAGGACATTAGTTACACCATATTTTAAAAATATTAAAGTGTGGATACCCTCAAAATTTTGGAAAAATATTCCCAAAAAAGGGACAAATGAGATACTGTTTTTATTTAGCGAATTAACGTGTCATCATTCTTAGAAAAGAATTTTAATTTTTTAAAAGGAAAAATTTATTTACTCCTATTCTTAGAAGATTGAATGTATATACCCTAAAAAGTTTTAAAAAATTTTTAATAAAAAAAAGCAAATGGTTAAAATGTGTTTATTTAGCGTTTTTAACTGTGGTTCCTTTTTGGGGAAAAATCGATTTTTAATTTTTTGAAAGGACATAGTTCTTATTTTAAAAGTATTGAATGTGGATACATAAAAGTTTTTAATAAATAACCAAAAAAACGAAAATGGGTCATGTGTTCTATTTAGCGGGAATTGAACTGTTTCTCTTCTAAGAAATGTTAATTAATTTTCTTTAAGGACTTTAGTTCTTATTTCTTAGAAATTTTGAATTGTTGTATACCTTAAAAGTTTTGTATAAATATACCCCAAAAAAACGAAAATGGAACAGTGTTTATTTAGCTGAATTGAACGGGTCATATTTCTTAGAATCGTATTTATTACATTTTTTAAAAGACAAAAATTTTAATCTTACTTCTTGAAGATTGAATTTGTGCATCCCACAATTTTGTAATAAATTACCCCAAAAAGAAAAATTTAATGGGCCAAATAGTGAATTGAAAATTTTGTTCCTTTTAAGAAATGTTTTTTTTTACTTCTTGAAAAGACAATAATTTCATTGTTTTTTTGAAGAATTTTTTGTTTACCATTTAAATTTGTAATAAATATATCCAAAAAAAAAACGACAAATTGTTAAGGGTTTTCAAATAGCTGAATTAACTTTTTGGTCCATTTTTTAAGCAAACGTATTATTACTTTTGTAAGGACTTTTAAGTTATATTTTCTTAAAAGATTAAATTTGTGAAAATTTTTAAAAATTTTTGAAATAAATTACCCCAAAAACGAAAATGTTTAATGGTTCTTTTGCAAATTAAAATTTTGGGTCATCATTTTAAAGAATGTTTTATTTCTTGTAAGGGCAATAATTTTCATGCATTTTGAAGAGGAATTTTAAAAATTTTTTTGTAAAAAATATACCCCAAAAAAGAAAAAAATGTGTTACGTGTTCAAACTGGGGGTTTGTTTTTGTATCATTCAAAAGAAATGGGGTTTTTTTTTTAAAAAGAATTTTTTCATTTTTTTTAGAGATTGAATTGTAGCATACCATTTTAAATTTTGTAATAAATTTCCCAAAAAAAACCAAAGGGGATTACATGGTTCTTTTTAGCTAAATTTGACTGTTGTCATATTCTTAAGCAAATGGTTTATACTTTTTGAAAGGACAATAATTCATTATTTTAAAAGTATTGAATTGAGTCATAAATTTTAAATTTTGTAATAAATTATCCCAAAAAAAAGCAAAAACATTTTAAATAAATTTGAATTGTTGTATATTTTATGGAATGTTGGGAAAATTTTGAAAACAAAATTTTAGGTCTCTTAGAAGTTTAAAAAGGCATTTTTAAATTTTTTAAAAAAAAAAAACAAATGTGAGGTTTCAATCTAAAAACCAACCCAAACAAATCTAGATACTTTTTTTTCAATAATTATTTTTTTTAATTTTAATTTTAATTTTTAAATTTTTTTAAAAAATTTCAAAAAAAATTTTATTTTTAATAAATTTTAATTTTGTCATCATCTTAAGCAAATCGTTTATTAATTCTTGTAAGGACTAATTTTTTACTATTTTTTAAAAAGATTAAAAAAAAAATTTTTTTGTATTTAACCAAAAAGGGAAAAAAAAACCAAAAAACACAAAATGGTACAGTGTTCTAATAGCTGAATTTGAATGTTGTCATCATTTTTAGGAAAATCGTTTTTTATTCTTTTAAAGACAATAATTAAAATTTTTTTCTTAGAAATTGAATTTAGCTAACACAAAAAGTTTTGTAATAAATTTATCCCAAAAAACGACAAAAATGGTTACATGTTTTTAAATAGTAAATTGAACGGTCTCATTTTTTAACCAAATTGATTTTTTTACTTTTTAAGACTTTAATTATTTTTTTTGAAATTGAATTGTATTTAAAACCCCCTTTTAAAATTTTGTAATAAATTATCCAAAAAAACGCAATGTTTTTTCTTTTCAAATTAGCTAAATTGATGTTTGTCTCATCTAAGCAAATCGTGTTTTTACTTTTGTAAGGACTTTTAGTTCATGGTATTCTTAAAAGTATTGAATTGTAAAACCTTTAAATTTTGGGTAAAATTTTTTATCCAAAAAAACGAAAAATGGTTACATTTTTTTTAAATAGCTAAATTTAAAATGTTTTATCATTCTTAGAAATCGTTTTTTTTAAATTTCTTGTAAGGACAAAATTTCATTTTTTTCTTGAAGATTGAATTGTGTAAAACCTTTAAATTTTTGAAAAAATTTTTTTCCCAAAAAGACAAATGGTTACATGTGTTCTAATAGTGAATTGAAACGTGTCATCTTTTTGGAAATCGATTTTTAATTTTGTAAGACAATTTAATTTTACATCTTATTCTTGAAGTTTGAATTTTTGTAACCTTTAAAAATTTTGTAATAAATATACCCCAAAAACGAAAAATGGTACTGTGTTCAAAATAGTGTTTTGAACTTTTCATATTTTTTAAAAATCGTAGTATACTTTCTTTTTAAGGGGACTTTTGTCATAATTCTTAGAATTTTTTTGAAATTTAGCTAAAATTTTAAAATTTTTGAAATAAATTATCCCAAAAAAGACAAATTTTTCATGGCTATAGCTAAAATTGAACTGTTTTTTACATTTTAAGAAAAATCGTTTTTTAAAATCTTTTTAAAGAAAATTAAGTTCATGGTTTTTTAGAAATTAATTTAGCATAACACAAAGTTTTGTATAAATAACCCAAAAAAAACGCAAATGTTTTTTAATGGTGTTCAAATTGCTGAATTAACTTTTTCATTTTCTTGAAATCTTTGTTATTACATTTTGTAAGGAAAATATTTTTCATGCGTCTTCTTAAAAGGGATTTAATTTGGATCCATTTTAAATTTTGTAATAAATATATCAAAAACCCCAAAGGGAAATTTTGGTTAAATAGCTGAATTAAAAACTGTTTTCATCTTTTTTCAAAATGATTTTTAATTTTTGTAAGACTAATTTTACATCTTTTTCTTAAAAGGATTAAATTGTGTATACCCCTTAAAAGTTTTGTAAAAAAATATACCCAAAAAAACGACAAATGGTTCAGTGTTCAAATAGTGAATTTAACTTTTGTCATTTTTTAAAAAATCGATTATAATTCTGTAAGACATAATTATATTATTTTAGAAGTTTTAATTGTAGCATAAATTTTAAAAGTTTTGAAATAAATATCCCCAAAAAAACGACAAATGGTACAGGTTCTAATAGTGAATTGAACGTTTCTATTTTTAGAAATCGTTTTATTAATTCTTGTGGGGACAAAAAGTTCATCTATTTTAAAAGGGTTTAAATTGAAGATCCCCTTTTAAAGTTTTGTAAAATATATCCAAAAACGCAATGGTACATGTGTTCAAATGCTAATTGAAGTTGTCATCATTCTTAAAATCGATTTTTAATTCTGTAAGACAATAATTAATTATTCTTAGAAGTTTTAAAATTTAGATAATTTTAAAATTTTTGTAATAATTTTCCCCAAAAAACGACAAATGGTTACTGTTTTTAAATAGCTGTTTTTAAAACGTTGTCAATTCTAAGCAAATTTTTAAATTTTTCTGTAAGACAAAAAGTTTTTTAATATTTAAAAGTTTTGAATTGTAGCCCTACTTTTAAAGTTTGAAAAAAATATACCCAAAAACAAAATGGTAATGTTTCTATTTAGTGAATTGAAACATTTCTCATTTTTGAAATCGGTTTTTTTAAATTTTTGTAAGGACAAAAAGTTCACAAATTTTTAGAAGATTAAATTGTAGTATACCCAAAAAGTTTTGTAATAAATTTCCCCAAAAAACCACAAATGGTTCAGTGTTTAAATTTCTAATTTTGAATGTGTCTCATTTTTAAAATGTTTTAAAAATTTTGAAAGGGACAATAGTTAATTATTTCTTAAAAATTTTTGAATTGGGGTAAAACCTTAAAGTTTTGTAAAAAAATATACCAAAAAAAAGCAAAATGTGTTACATGTGTTTTTAGCTAAAATTGAACTTTTTGTCATCATTCAAAAGCAAATGATTATTCATTTTTGTAAGGCAATATTCATTTTATTTTAAAAAGATTGAATTGTGATACCCTTTTAAAAGTTTGAAATAAATATACCCAAAAAAACGACAAATGGTTATGTGTTTATTTACCCTGAATTAACTGTTGTCATCATTCTTAGCAAATCGTTTTTTAAATTCTGTAAGGACAATATTTTCTTTAATTTTGAAGATTGAATGTAGCTACCTTTAAAAGTTTGTAATAAATATACCAAAAACAAAAAGGGTTTCATGTTTTTTTAATAGTGAAATTTGAACTGTTTGTCTCATTCTTAAGAATCGTTTTTTATTTTGAAAGGACAATAATTTTCATCACTTCTTAGAAGTTGAATTGTAGTTAACCTTTAAAGTTTTGTAATAAATATACCCAAAAAAAAAACGACAAAGGTTACGTTTTTCAAATAGCTGAAAAATGAACTGTTGTTTTCTTTCAAAATTTTTGATAACTTTTGTAAGACAATAGGCATATATTCTTAAAGTTTTAAAATTGTGCATACCATTTTAAAGTTTTGAAATTAAATTTCCAAAACGACAAATTGGGTACATGGCTAAAGCTAAATTGAACTGTTGTACATTTTTAAGAAAATCGTATTTATTACTTTCTTGTATGGCAATAATTTCATGCTTCTTTTTGAAGTTTTATTTGAGCTTTAAATTTTTAAAGTTTTTGTAAAAAATATATCCAAAAATTTACAAATGGTTACATGTTTTTTAAAATAGCTAAATTAAATGTTTCTTTATTCTAAGAAAATCGTAGTTTTCCTTCTGTAAGAAAATAGTTATAATTTTGAAGTATTAAATTTGAAAACTTTAAAAATTTTTGAAATAAATATATCCCAAAAAACGACAAATGGATCATGTTTTCCCTAGCTAAATTTTTAACTGTTGTCTTCATTTCGGAAAATCGATTATTTTTTTGAAAGACAAAATTTTAAACATTCTTGAGATTGAATTTGTGGTATACCTTTAAAAATTTTTGAATTTAAATATATCCCAAAAAAGAAAAAATTTTTTTTAATGTTTTTAAATAGTGAATTAAAATGTTTCATCATTTTAAGAAATGAATTATTAATTCTTGAAAAGAAAAAATTTTCATCTACTTTTAAAAGATTGAATTGTAGCATAACATTTTAAAGTTTTGAAATTAAATATACCCCAAAAAAAAAAAAATTTTTTTTCAGGGTTTTTAATAGCTAAAATGAACTGTTTTTTCATCATTCTAGCAAATGAGGTTTTACTTTTTTGTAAGCAATAAGTTCAAATTTTCTTAAAAGTATTGAATTTGTAGTAAAACCTTTTAAAAGTTTTGTATAAATTTCCCCAAAAACGACAAATGGTTAAAAGTGTTCAATTGCTGAATTAAAACTTTTTTCATTTTTTTTAAAGAAATCGTTTTTATTCATTTTGAGGACAATAAGTTCATCTATTCTTAGAAGGTTTAAAAATTTGAAAGCATACATTTTAAAAATTTTTTGAAATAAATTATCCCAAAAAGGACAAATTTGGATACATGTGCTATGCTGAATTGAACTGTTGTCTATTTTAAGAATCGTTTTTATTACTTTCTTAAAAAGACAAAAAAAATTTCATGCTTCTTCTTAGAAATTTTAATTTGTAGCATCCATTTTAAAATTTTTGTAATAAATTTATCCCAAAAACGAAAATGGTTACATGTGCTATAGTGAATTAATGTTGTCATCATTTAAGCAAATTAGTTATACTTTCTGTAAGCAATAAGTTCTATTTTTTTCTTAGAAGTATTAAATTGTAGAAAACTTTAAAAGTTTTGTAAAATATATCCAAAAACGCAAATTTTTTTAATGGTTTTAGCTGAATTAACTGTTGTCATCATTTAGGAAAATGGGTATTATAATTTTTGGTAAGAAATATTACCAATTCTTAGGATTGAATTTTGCAAAACCTTTTAAAAAGTTTTGATTAAATATACCCAAAAAAGAAAATGGATACTTTGGTTCAAATAGTTTAATTAACTTTTGTCATCATTCTGGGGATATCGAGTTATATTCTTGTAAGACATTTTTAATATTAATCTTAAAAGTTTTGAATGTAGTTAAAACATTTTAAGTTTGTAAAAAATATACCCCAAAAACGCAAATGGTTCATGTGTTTTTTAGCTGAATAAACTGTTGTCTCATTCCAAGCAAATTGTTCACTTTTGTAGGGACAATAAGTTTTTTATATCTTAAAAATTTTTGAATTGTAGTAAAACCTTTAAATTTTGGTAATAAATATATCCCAAAAACGAAAAAATGGTTCATGTGTTTTTAACTAGCTAAAATTAAAATGTTGTCATCATTCTTAAGCAAATGTTTTATTAATTTTTTGTAAGGACTTATTTCTCTACTTTTAGAAGATTGAAGTAGAAACATTAAAGTTTTGAAATAAAAATATCCCAAAAAACGAAAAATGGTTCATGTGTTCTAATAGCTAAAATGAACTGTTGTCATATTCTCAAGCAATGTATTATTTTATAATTAAAAAATTTCTTTAAAATTTTAGATTTGAATTGTAGTATAACCTTTAAAGTTTTGTATAAATATATCCCAAAAACGACAATGGTTTTGTGTTTAAAGCTGAATTGAACTGTTGTCATCTTTCTAAGCAAAATCGTATTTTTCACTTTTAAAGACAATAATTTTGGGTTATCTTAAAAAGATTGAATTGTAGTCTAAAAATTTAAATTTTTGTAATAAATAATCCAAAAAGGGACAAAGTGTCATGTTTTAACTAGCTGAATTGAATGTTGTCATATCTCAGAAATCTTAGTTATCACTTTCTGTAATGACAATAAGTTCATGGTATTCTTAGAAGATTAAATTGTAGTCATAACTTTAAATTTTTGTAATAAATTATCCAAAAACCAAATGTGTACATGGTTCAAACTAGTTTAATTGAAACTGTTGTCATTTTTCTAAAAAATCGTATTTTTACTTTTGAAAGACAAAAAGGATTAGGTAATCTTAAAAGATTGAATTGTGTCATAACACTTTTAAAGTTTTGAAATAAATATATCCCAAAAAACGACAAATGGGGGTTTACATTGTTTAAATAGCTAAAATGAACTGGTATTTTTTCTAAGCAAATCGTATTATACTTTTGTAAGAAAATAATTCTGGGTTATTTTTAGAAGTTTGAATTTAGCAAACCTTTAATTTGGGTAATAAATATTTATCCAAAAAACAAATTTTAATGTTTCTAACTGTGTTAAAAATTTTATATTTCTTAACAAATGTTGTTTTACTTTCTTGTAAGCAAAATTTTCTGGCCCCGGGCATTGAATTTGCAAAACCCTTTTAAATTTTTTGAATAAAAATCCCCCGACAAATTGTTCTTTGTTCTAACTAGCGAAAAAAATGTTTCATTTCTAAGAAATGTTTTAACCCCAGAAAGCAAAATTTAAGGGTATATTTTAGATGTATTGTTGTGCAAAAACCTTTTAAGGTTTGAAAAAATATACCCCCAAAAACTTCTTATTAAATTTCAATAGTTTTAAATGTTGTCATCATCTTAAGCAAACTTGTTTTTCATTTTGTAGGAAAAATTTTCATGCCTTTTTGAAAAATTGATCTAATTTAAAATTTTGTTAAACCCAAAAACGAACAAATTACATGGTTTTTTAAAATTTGATTAACTGTTTCACTTATAATGGTTCGTTTAAGTTTTTGTGTTTTTTTTTGAAGTTTGAATTTTGTGCTCCTTTTTTAAATTTTAAAAAAATTTTTAACCCAAAAAAACGAAAAAAAGTTTACTTGTTTTAACTACAAAAATGAATTTGTTCATTCTAAAAGCAAATTTTTTAATCCTTTTATTGAAAAATTTTGTGTATATTTAGAAGAAAAAATTGAGTAAAACACTTTAATTTGGAAAATAAATTACCCCCAAAAAGCCCCTTTGTTCATGCTAACTGTTTGAATTACTGTTGCCCCAATTTTAAGCAAATCGTGTTATTACCTTCTTGTAAGGACAAAAGTTTCTGCGTACTTTTAAAAACGATTGAATTGTAGTCTTCACTTTAATTTTTGGTAAAAAATTATATCAAAAAACGACAAATGTGTTAATGGTTTAACTAGTGAAAAAATGTTGTCATATCCTTAGCAAATCTTTGTTTTTCTTTTTGTAAGGACAAAAATTTCAAGGTACTTCTTAAAAAGTTTGAATGTGTTAACATTTAAAAAATTTTTTTAAATAAAATACCCCAAAAACGCAAATGTTTACATTGTTTTAATAGCTGAAATTGCTGTGTCATCATTTTAAGCCAATCGTTTTATTATTTTCTTGAAAAGACAATAATTTAAAGGGTTACTTCTTAAAAAGATTAAATTGTAGTCATAACACTTTAAGTTTTGTAATAAATATACCCAAAAAAAACGACAAAAGTGATACATGTGTTTAACTGTGAATTGAACTGTTGTCATCTTTTCTAAGACAATCGTTTTTATTTTCTTTGGCTTTTTTCCTCCCCTTTTTCCCTTTCTTTTTTTTCTACCCTTTTTTTTTTAAATTTATTCCCCCCGCAAATTGTTCTTTTCTTTTAGCTTTGCTTTTCTCATTTTTCCTTCTTTATCCTTTTAGTAATGCAAAATTGCATAGTTTTATCTTGAAAGTTTGAATTTAGCATAAAAATTTAAAGTTTTGTAATAAATTTTCCCAAAAACGCAAAGGGTACATGTGTTCTAACTAGTGAAATGAACTGTTTCATCTTTCTATGGAAATCGTGTTACCCCTTCTGAAATGACAATGTTCATGGGTATTCTTATTTTGAAGTTGTCAAACATTTTAAAATTTTGTAATAATTATATCCAAAAACGACAATGGTACTGTGTTTAATATTTAATTGAACTGTTTTTTTTTTTTGGGGAAAATCTTAGGTTTTTACTTCTTGTAATGACCAATAAGTTGAATAGGTAATTTAAAGTTTGATTGTGTCAAAATTTTAAATTTTTAAAAAATTATACCCAAAAAGCAAATGGTTAATGGTTTTAACTAGTAAATAAATTGTTGTCATCAATTTCTCAAAAATCGTGTTACACTTTTAGAAGGGGACAATAATTTAATGTTACTTTTAGAACGTTGAGTTTATAAAACCATTTAAAGTTTTGTAATAAAAATATTTCCCCAAAACGACAAATTTTACATTGTTCTAACTGTGAATTGAAATGTTTCTCATTCTAAAGCAAAATCGTAGTTATCACTTTCTAAAAGACAATGTTATGGTATATCTAAAGTTTGTGTGCCCCCTAACACTTAAATTTTTAAAAAATTATACCCAAAACGAAAAAATGTGTTACATTTTTTCTAATTTTGCTGAAAAAATTTTGTCATCTTTTTTAAAGCAAAATCGTATTATATTCTGTAAGCAATTTTTTTTTGTTATTTAGAGATTGAATTGTAGTCATAACACTTTAAAGTTTTGTAATAAATATATCCAAAAACGACAAATGTGTTACATGTGTTTAATAGCTGAATTGAATGTTGTCATCATTCTTAAGCAAATCGTTGTTATTACATTTTGTAAGACAATAAGTTACATGTA
>JARBHB010000063.1:0-34097 GCA_029891345.1 Dryococelus australis | reverse complement strand
GTACCGAATTTCTGGGATTTTTGTATGTTTTTTAAGGTTTGGGTCTTAAATTGTATAAAAAATTATTTGATTGGGGTTGGGAATTTTGTTGAAAGTTTATTGGAAGGGTTTAAATTTAAAATTTTTTTTTTTTAGGTACTTTTTAAAAAATATAAAAATTTTTTTGGAACTGAATAGAAGTTAAAAATTTTTTGCCATTAGTAAAAAGAGGTTTTGTTAAGGATTTAAAAGCTCTAAAGTAAATAGAAACTTAAAGGAGCGGGAAAGTCCATTAACACGGGTGACTAAATTTTTGCGCACCAATTATAGCGTTAACATTTAAAGATATTTATAAAAATCTTTCTTTTTTAACTTATGAACAGAAATAATAAATTTAAAACCCATAGAGGAATTTTGTTTATCGTGACTAATATCACTGAAATGAAATTTTCTATTTCAATTGTATAACTTTTCACCTTTGGACCAATTTTAAACAATTTTATTCCTCCAATGCTAACTTAGTCAGGGTATGAAAATTTTAAAGTATTAAATGTTTCGAACTATTTCATCAGATTGTTGGTGAAAACTGTCCTAAAACAATGGTATTTTAACTATAAAAATGGTTCATGGAACATTTTCTCCTGGAAAAATTGGAAAATGGTATTGCTGTGAGGTGAATCTAAGGTAGAAGGTTGATTGAAGTACAAGTTGGATGGAATTCACCAATATTTAGGACCTTTCATAGTTTTATAATTTAATCAAAAGTTTTTAGAGTCTCAACTTTAAAACCCTCTTAAAAAATGAATACTCCATAATTTAGGATAAATAACGCCTAAAGGGTATTTGATCCTTTCATTACCTTAGCAATTCACTCACTGATTTAATGTAATTTACCATCCCCCAATTTAACATATGCATGTATCTTAGCATCGCAATTACTATTAAGCAAAAAATTCTAGTCACTGATGGATGATTTCAAATAAATGTATTTTCCCAAATTTTATTTATTTTAATCCCCTAACAGTTATGTTGAAATCTACCCCCAAATTTACTAATATCAACTCTAATTTATAATTTTCCTCATTCAATGATGTTTTTTACTCTAGTACGGAGTACTCCAGATCCAAAATCCACTGAGTTAAGTTATTTTATTGATTAATTGGTGTTATTTCCATTCAGACTCAAATTTCAATGCTTTATAATTTAAACTTAAATATTTTCTTCAAAATTTTAATTTATTTTTTTGTAACTTATAATTTAAAATTAAATTATATAACAGGCAATTTCTTAATGTGCCATTAATTTTTAAATTTTGAAATTTTTTTTAAAAAAATTTAAAAAAATTTTTAAAAATTTAACAAATTTTTTTTTAAAATTCTTTTTTTTTTTTTTTAAAAAAAACATTTTTAAACAATTTTTTTTTTCAAAAAATAAAAATTTTTTTTTTTCCCTTAAAAAATTTAAAAACCCCCCTAAACAAAATCCTTCTTTTTACCCCCTTTCCCTTTTAAAAATTTTTTATTGGAAATTTTTAATCTTTTAAAAATTTTTTTTGAAACACTTATGATTTTTTTTTTTTTAAAATAAAAAAAAGATTTTTTTAAAATTTTGGTTTTAACAAATTTTTTTAAATTTTTTAAAAAAAATTTTTCTTTAAAAAATCTTTTGCCCTAGAAAAATAATAAATTTTTTTTTTAAAATTTTTTTCTTAAAATTTTTTTTTTGGGGAAAAAACCCAAATTTTTTTAAAAATTTTTTAATTTTTTTATTTTTGTAAAAAAATTTTTCATTAAATTTAAAAAAAATTCTTCACTATAATTAAAATTTCCCTTTTACATGGATTTTTAAATGCCAATTATATTTGTTTTTCCCCCTTTTAAAGTTTTTTTTAAACCTTTTGACCCAACCCTACAACTGAAATTTATTGTTTAACTAACCCATCGGAAAAACTAAATCAAACCTTCCATGGAGTAAATAAATAAATAAAAAACCTTTTTCCCCTTTTTTCAAAGGTAAGTTTAAAAATCATATGTTCATAAGACCATATCCCAAACAATACAAATTCAAACACACAACTACAAAAAAAAAAAATTCACCTCTTGAAGTAATAGTGCTGAAAAAAAAAAAAAAAAAAATCACCTTAATTTGTATACCTACAATTAAAAAATTTGCGATAGTTTTAACTTTTCCCTCTATAATCAATATCGCAAATTTAAAATTAACGCCAAACACCTATTTGGGCCTATAACAATAATGCCACTATATTTTAAATTATTCATTCCATGCACCACAATTTAGATAATGATTATATTGCGTCTTACCAGTTACTCAAAAAATTTCTTATCATATGAATTCAAAAAAAGTAATTAAATTGGGGAAAATATTTTCCTCCAATTTGTGTTTTATTACATTACTTTTTTTCCATTCTACTCGTTATTTTCTGTACAACTAAATTCCTCTGACAAGCCCAAGGTAGACTATTATGTTATTTTATAAATAAAAAATTCTAATCACATTCTTGAGGAATACTCAAGTCCTTAAGGATTTTCAAGTATGAGATGGAAATTGTCTGTTTAATTTCATTTTAAATTAATCATCAGGCTGGTCTTGTCCTGAGTAATAATATAAAAAAAATAAGAGAGATGGAAATAAGAACAGTATTAGACCCAAAAAATGGTAAATAATATTTTCCCCATATTCTAATAATACATTATTTGAATTATAGTAGAAATTTATTTGTTAGAACAGCATAATCCCTCAATTAGTCCTGATTGAATTCAAAATTGATAATCAGGGAAATTTGATGTGCCAAGTATTGGAATTGGAAATACGTCAATACCACTTTGGGCCTTATTAGAATTAATGGGATTTAAATATAATTAAGAGAGAAATTATATTTTGATTAATGAGTAATAAACCATAGAATTTCCGAAAAACAAATACCTCAGATTTATAAATTCAATCAACTTCTATGTTTAATTGGAAGGCATTCTTTTTAAAATTTTACTAATATTGAAAAATTTCTAAATTTCGATTTTAATTTTAACTTGGTGATGGTTTATTGGTCAACCCCCAGTAATAATCTCGAAAAAGCAAGTTTCATTTCGTTCATGCCTGATAGTTAGTCTGGGATGGTATACAGTTGTTATGAAAGAATCCCAATAGTAGATTTTCTCGCAGATGGAATATAGAAAAATTTCTGGAACATAGCAGAACTTTAAAAATTCTAAGAAATTTCGACAAAATGTGTACATTTATGAAAAATTTTAAATTTCAACATACTAAAAAAATAAACACATAAAAAATGAGAATCACAATTTAAATCAAAGAAATTTTTAAAAAAAAAAATTTTAAACCCAAAATTCCTTAAAAAAAAATTTAAAGAAAAACTTAAAATTTTCCCGGGAAGGGGCCCAAATTGGTTTTTAATTTATTTTTTAATATTAAAAACCCGGGGCCGGCTTTTGGAGCCCCCTCCCCGGTCAACAATCCAAGCAATATAATCACGGCCAAAATTACACCCGCCGGGGAGGATGGAAAACAAGCCAATCAGGTGCTCAGAACTCCAACACCAACAATGGTTGGGGGTTAAAATAAATGGGGGGGGGGGGGGGGGGGGGGGGGGGGGGGGGGGGGGGGGGGGGGGGGGGGGGGGGGGGGGGGGGAAACGACCCAGAAATAATTCTACAAAATTTAAAAGTATTTGAGCATGTGAATAATTTAACAATAAAGCAAATTGTTGATGACAAATTTATTGCATTGGACCTTAAAATTTTAAACTTTGCGTAATAAATATTATAGAGATTTAAAAAATTATAAGATAAAAATATGATAATTTAAAATAAAATTAATATTTCGAAAAAACAAAAAAACATTAAACAAATAACAAACTAACTTTAATTGGAAATGTACTCTTTTAAATTTAAGAAATTTCAAAGGGATTTTTATTAATTTGAGTAATTGAATTTTAGATTGCTTTAATTATCCCCTAAAAACTATAAAAAGAACTGATATTATCATACTGCAGGAATTGATTATTATCAGATTGTTAAGAAAAATATTCTAGTTCCAATTTTGCTCACCACAAAGAATAAAAATTTGAAATGAAAATTTAATAACTTTCAAGGAAATTTACGTAAAAAATGATTTATGTGAATAAATAAAATTTCAAACTTTGAGTAAAAATTTTTAAAATTATATAAACCTAATCCTTAACTATTGATTGAACCAAACTCGTATTAGTAAAGTTAAAAGAAAATTTAAAATTACATTTCCAAAGCCCCCAAAATAATAAATAATATTTATTAAATTTGGAATTTTATTATACATTGCTTCTGCAAAACTTTAAGTCCAAAATGAAAGTTAATTTTAATGTGTTAAAACAAAAAATTCTAATATAGTGAAAAAAAAAAAATTTTTAAAAAAAAAATTAGAATTTAAAAAATTTTTAAATTTTAAACCTTTACCCCGGGAAAAAAAAAAAAAAAATTTTCCCCCCTTTTTTGGTTTAGGCTTTTTTAAAAAATTTTAATTTTTTTTAAAGAAAATTCCCCCAAATTGAAACCAAAATTTAATTTTAAAAAAAAATTTTGGGGGAAAAAAATTTATATTTTTAATTTTTTGGGTTTTAATTTGCCAAAATTAATTTTAAAAAAGGTTTTGGTTATAATTTTTAAATATTTTGTTTTAAAAATTTTTTCCAAACCGTTTTTTGTTTCTGGGTTTTTAACCTTGAAAGGGAAACTCCTTAAATTTTAAATTTTTTTTCCTTAAATTGGCCTAAATTTTAAAAGGGGTAAAACAAAAAAATTTCCCCCTTTTTAAAAATTTTTTTGGGTAATCGGTTTTTTTAGCCCGGGATCCCCCAAAAAACCCACCCCCCCCCCCCAAATTTTAAAAAACTTAAAATTGGGCCCGTAAAAAACCCCAAAAGTTTTAAAAAACCCGGGGCCGAAAATTTTGGGGATGGGGGAAAAATTCCCGCCGAAAATAAAAATAAATCTTTAATTCGGGGAAAAAATTTTTGGGGGAAAAGTTTTGGGGGAATAACCCAAAAAAAATAAAAAGGAAATTAATGAGCAGACAAAAAATATATGTACAGAATGAAAACAACAAAATCATCTGACTGAAACATTATCAAATATTTTTATAAAGTTAAAAAGAAACTCTAATTTACTAAACTTCCAATAAAGTATGATGTAAATCCAGCGCAGTTGAGGTACGGGCCAAAAACACGAAGAAAAAAACCCTTCCCAAGGGAACTTTGCCACGCGGCACTTTAAAGGAAACCAAAACCCCTGTTTTAACCGATTTCACCTAACCGGGCCCAAAAAAAATATTATTTAATAACTTTAACATTTGTAAAAGGGTTCAACCAACAAAAACTTTGTTAGATGAAAAAGAAGGTAACTGGGTAAAGGTTAAACAAAAAAATTTGATACAAAAATAAGTTTCCAAAAAAAAAATTTAAAAAAATTGAATAATAAATTAATACAAAATTTCAGGCCTCCGTGAAGAAGCGGCCCAAGGGTTTAGATTTCCCAATTCCTAAACCTATTCCCAACCAACATTTGAACCCAAACTGACCTGAACACCACTTTACCCTATACCTGAAATTGTAGTAAAATTTAACAATTTCAAAAATTTACACATGTTTAAAATTTATTTTAATTTAAAACGGTTTATTTCTACCACTTTTCCCCCCCCTTTTTCCAAAAAAAAATTTCAAAAGCTTTTAATGTTTAAATTTCATTTAAAAATAAATTAATTTGATTTGCCATTTCGAAGGCCAGGACCCCTCTCTATTCAAATTATTTCACAATCCCCCGCTGCATATTACAAAACATTTTATCTTTCATCTGGACGGGGGCCCAATTGTTTTCGAATAATTTAAATTGAAGAGAATGGCTGCTCGAAATGGGGGAAGGAAAACCCGGGCTTGCAATTCTCTTTAAAGGTTTTATATGTCTCCACCCCCCCTCCAAATTATTAGGGTAAAATCCCTTTTGCTTTCAGGACATTTGTTGAAGGAAAAATAAGGGGGTTGGGCCAAAAACATTAAATTAGGAAACTCCCACACCTCCCCCAGTACTCCACCCTTAGTTCACCCCATCTAATTTTTTTTCATTACCATAACCCATTCGAAACCCCAGGTACCGAATAATCTTCCCCCAATTTTTCGGGTTTAGTGTAAAATTATTTCTCTTTGGGCCCCAAATAAACACAAATCTTATTACTTAAATGATTATTAAATACAACAACATTATTTTTTAAACGAGTTATTGGGAATTTCCAAACGTATATTTACCGTGTTCCGTGGTTCCCTCACCCAAGGAATTACCAGGGAAAAATTCTCCCGGAAGTAACCATTTCCAATTCCTGCAATCTTGAACTGACTGAGAGAAATATCGAGAAGGGAAAATTTATTTTTCCCTTAAATAAAAAAAATCGGTGGGGGCAATTTCGCAAGTTTCTTGTTTCCCTTTAAATAATGTTTTGTCCTTAATAATTTCTTTCTTCAACGAAATTTTTTTAACCTTGAAAAACCATGCTACCCACAAGAGGTCCAAATGGGTCTTTCCGATTTTTCATAAAAAAATTTCCACTTTTTTTTTTTTGGAAACCGATCAAAATTTTTTAAATGCAAAAAAAAAAAATTTTTTTCGAAATAAAATTGTTACCCGGGGATTGGATGTGTAATTCCCAAATTATAAATTTCTTTTGAATTTCTTCACAAGAAGGAATTTTTTTTGCAAAACAAAATTTTGTTCACCTTTTTTTTTTGGGGAACCCCCAATTTGAAATTTTTAAAAAAAAAGATCATTAGCCCGTGTTCCCAAATGAATGACAATCTGATTTTTTTAAATTATTTATTTTTTGGAATAATTAATTAATTGTTTTTAGAATTTAAAAATGGAACTCAACGCTGTCACGGAATTGTTCAACATACATTTTATTTATTATTACCTTACGTTCGAACAAAGGTCTGCCTCACGCCCAATTTTTCCACGGTAATTTCTTGATTATTTACGTTGACCTATGCACTTAAATTTCAGTGACTTAAATCCCTTTAAGTAAGAAATTTGTTTATGGAAAACAAGTCTCTTGGTTGCAAGGATTTCAATTTCTGATTTGGCCAATGGTCCCTTCCGCAATAGCCCCTTTCCTGCATGATACCAGGACTTTCACACTTCCAACCTTCAAATTAAACGCTAAGAAGATTAGGTCGAAATGGATTTTTTACTTTCTCCAAAACAATAACCCAAATGAAGGATGGGAACTCATTTGGGTTTAACCCCTTTAAATTTTTAAAGCCATTGTATTCGGGGTTTCCCAGGAATTCTTGTTTGAACTTGAAAATACTTAACTCACAATAGATAAACAAATTTTTTTCTACCACATTTATAATAATATTGTAGGAAATGAAAAAAAACACGAATCAGTCAAAAAAATTATATTGTTTAAAAAATTTTTTTTTAAAAAAATTAATTAAAATAAAATTGTTCAAAAAATTAAGGGGGTTATTTTGCCAAAAAAAAACCTTTTTTAAACTATAATATAAAAATTTAACTGTATAGTTTTATTTATAATAAAATTTCAAACCACAAATTACCAAAATAAAATTTCACAACAAATTCCACATTAACAAAGATACTAGGGTACAGATACTAAAGATAATTAAACATGAAAAATCCAATAGCCGCCTTTAGCTTTAAGTTAAAATTTAATCCCATTACTGACAAGAATTTGGAATTTTATTTTCATGTGCTGTAAAAATTTAAAATTAATTATAATACTGTAATCTATCAATGTCTAAAAATTTTTTCCATAAAAAACTTCAATTGGAATTTTAAATTAAAATCCACATAAAATTATAGTATAACTTAATTACCAGCATAAATATTAGTAATTAAATCTAGACAATGAATTTTTTGTGCAAAGGAAGAATTTAATACTTTTAATACCAAAAACCACTTTTATTTCAATTATTATTTTTTAACTTAGTTTTTATAAAACCTTTTAGAGATATTTTAAAAATAATTCAATTTAAACGTATAAAAAAGTTGGTTCGAAAATATAATTAAAAAAAGGGATCTAACTGAAATTATTTATGTACATGTATAAAAAACTGTTCTATACATCAAAAAGGATCAAAAATATAAAAAAGTTTCAAAAACCCAATTTGTTCATAAAAAATTATTCCTTCTTTTATTTTGGATTAATTTAAAATTAATAATTGTCCCAAATTTTTGAATTTTTAAAATAATTAGATTTTTTAACGAATTAATTGATGAAATAATAATTTGATGAATTAATTCCCAAAATTAAAAAATTAGAATAGATTTAATTTATTATAATTAATAAGTATTAAGAAAGAAAATTAATAATTTCGTTAATCATCTGCGCAGCCGTGGTTCAGCGCCATTAATTTGAACTTAAAAAAAAAAAAATACAGAAATTTTACCTAAAAAATAATTAATGATTGAAAAAGTAATAATATATTTAATTGTATAAATTAAATGAATACAAATTTAATTATAACGTAAAATCAAAAATTATACTTTCATAATTTTTTATGCTTTTCTTATTCATCATTACCTTAAAAATTCAGCATGTTAGACCGAATAAACATTTTTTGAGTAAAAAATTTAGTCAAGATAAAACATCATTTCTATATTTAGATTGATTCAAACCCGAATACATAATTACAAAACTCCTTCTTCGAAAATTTCAATCAAATAAATCAAACCTTTAAAATTTAATAAAAAAAAATTTCCTTTGATTTAAACTTATCCTAACTTGCATATCAAACAAATCTATTTTACTTAATTTTATTGTTAAAATGAGGAATTAAAACTTTGTATTTCCAAAAAATTGTAAAAATTTAATTTAATAGATAACACTCTTTTAAAACGGAAATAAAAAAAATTTTGGAATCAACTTTTCTTAACAATTTTAAATCATAAAATAAATATGCAAAGAACTTATTAAATAAATCTGCATTTAATAAATATAAAATATGTGAATTATAAGCCAATATATGTGGTCATGGATTTTTATATTTCGAAAGGAATTAATGTATGATTTTCACTTAAAATATAAAGCCAAAATATGTTTAAAATTGAACTATTTTTCCCGGATACAACTTTATTTTTTCCTTAACATTACGAAGATTTTTATGAAGACTGAAGTCGATGGTAAATAAATTTGAACAATTGATTTTCCAAAAGATAATATCTATAATATTCCAAATAAATATAAAAAAATTTTTAAAATAAAACGAGTGTAATAATGTAATGATGAATATGCCTTTCGAACAAGATGTATGCATACATAGTCGAGGACAAAAAAACAAAAGAGAAAATAAGTGAAAATATTTTTGCAAATTATATTTAAAATTTTTAAAAGAAAAAGTGTTTAAAAAAATTAACAAATAATTTGAAATGGAGTGAGAATCACAAATATATACATATAAAAAATAAATTAGCATTGAGATCTGAAAACATGAGAATAACTAGAAAAAAACGATACAATGATTTGAAATAAATTTTGATTATAAAATTTTTTTTTATTTCACTCCCAAGGACTGCTATTTATTTTAGACCTGGTATTTGCTGGTTACATTTGTTCTATTTAAATTAAGAGAGTGTGATTAAGAACAACTAAAAACATTAGAAATTATGTGCGGAAACACGACATTGGTGCTATTAAAGTTATTCATAAAAAAAAAGTTATTTTGCATTAGATATTTAAGATGTGTGGGCCATCAACTGCGGAACGAATTTAATTATAATTTTATTTATTTGGCAGTATTGCAAATTTTTAAAACTATATGTTTGCTCTAAAAGTTGTAATCAACAAAATATATTATTACAAGTGTTTTGAGTGAATTCCAAAATCTAATGATAAAATGTTCTTTTAATAGGTAATGGTTAACTGATCAATGTAAAATTATATGTTTAATTATAAAATTCCTCTATTTTTGATGATGGAATAATTTGGATGAGAAAGTTTAAATTTTATAAGTCGGATAAAATATTGATTATAAACATCTTTTGCAGACATTTCCAGGTCCAAAGATTCACAAGTAATCCTTTTTTGTGGTATTGCGAAATAATAAACAAATTAAGGACATATGTATAGCGATTTTGTTTTGGAATAATTGTTTAAGAATATTGAATTTAATTTTTTTTTGAATTTTAATATGGGAGTGAGATGATTTAATAATCATTTAATTTTGAAAAATTTTGTAGCATTAAAATTAAAATTTATCGCATTATTTAATTTCTCAGGCTAAGATTTTGTCCGTAACATTAGCGCAATGTGTAGAAACATGGCTCTGACAACGAGATGCCGAGCTGCCTAGGGGCAATTATCCTCGTCGAGCTCGTGTGGTGTTGCAACGGGAAATATGTATACATGTGTGAATTCATTTACCCATGCTCTTGGGTGGGAAACTTTGAAAAATTTCCTCCTAGAAGACATACTAAAATAAAACCAAGTTTGAAAATTATTCCCATAACAATGAGTGACACAATATAATTATGTTATGTTTGAATTAAAATGATGTTTCTTTCCCATAGGTTCTTCATTCACAGGAAAATTCAATAAATAAAAAGATGGTAGGCGCAGGGATTATGGTTTCCGAATAGTTTTGTTGGTGCAAATCAAGGAAAAAATATTTAAGGACTGGCAGAATGTTATCTGTAAACTGCCAAAAAAATATTTTTTGGTTCATTATTTCTCATTGACATTCTGACGGATGGATTGTGAAAAAATTTTAAAAAAACCCAATATTTTGGGGTAAAAAAAATTTTTTTTAATCCTTTCAAATTAACTCCAAGAAATTTTAAATAAATCGGGTATGCGGATTAAAAACAATTTAAGACATATGTATAAAATTTTTTTTAGTTTAGATAGAAAAAATGATAATTGGTCTAATTGATAATTTTATATGATCGTATCAATTATTTGGTCTTTTTCCCTATTAATAATTTATAGTATGTGAAGAATTTGCACTTTCGCATTATGGCAACTGTGATGAAAAATTTACTGTTCTTCACAAAAAATTTACGCAACTCCGCAGTCGCAGTCCGTGAGTTTCAAATAACTGAGTTCATTTGACACGAAGCAATTATTCCTTCAGTGTTGGTTGAGAGAAAATATTAATATTCCTTGGTAAACTACAAATTGGGTGAACCTGAAACAGTTAAATGCTTACACTACTAAAAATGCGTAAGTTTGAAAAATTATTCCGTAAATATTCAGAAGTATATATTTTATGAAATATGTGCTGTCAACATCTGGGGACGAACCTGAATTTATTTAACACAAAAAATGTAATTTTACTGATTCAAAAAATTTATGAGCTTCCGAATTAGTTTTTGGATAAAAAAATTTATTTTAAAGCATCAGAATAATTTTTGTCAGAAAACAAGTCTGGTATTGAACTTGCTCATTAGTTTGTGTATAAAATACCGTATTCTATTTTAAAAATTTTTTTATAATCTAAATCTTTTAACAAATTTTTATCGATAAATTCTATCATTGGGGGGAATAAAATAAATGTTGGGTAAATGTTGTTTGTGTTTTAAATTTTTTCAAGTTTCTTAAATTAGCAATTAGAACGTTTTCATTAATATTTTAACTAATTATTTAAACAATTAAATTCAATTATTTTGGAAAGTTTCCTCCATCCAACCATTAATGTGATATAATATTCACAATGTATATTTCATAAATTATGCACCAAAGCATGAATTTAACAAGTATCTATATTGGTGAAATTAAAAACAACAATGACCAGAAGTTTGAAATGTTTTCAACAGTTGAATTTTTAAATAGGTGGGCTTAACCAAGGTCATTCACCCCTTACTGCATAAACATTTAATTTTGTAATAAATCAATAATTTATGTTAATATATTTATTTATTCTTTGAAATTTCAGACAATTAATAAAATGATTAATTTTACAGAATAACATAAAATAATTAAATTTTATAACCGTTGATCAGACAAAAACAATTTCAATAAACAGATATCAAAAAAATTGAACGAAATATTAAATCAATCGTACAATAAAGTTTCAAAAAATTCAAAATTTTTTTATGAAAAAATTTGTTATTATTTACATGTGAAGATGCTGATAATAAATTTAAAATTCGATTGCATGGAAATTGAAAAGGTATTTAAAATTCTAATAACTTTAAATGAAATTCGATTCCCTTATTTGCAAATTTTGAAAATATAAATATTATGTAAATAATATGATTTAAAAACTGTAAAAATTGTTTCCCGTTTTCAAAATTTATTGAATTTAATGATCAATTGTCAAAATAAATATTGTTTAATAACTAAAATACTTTTCTTATAAAAATCATAAATTTTTATTTTATTTTGGTTTATGCAAATGATTTGGCAAATAATTATGTCCCAATGGAAAATCCCCCCAAATTAATTTCAATTGAAACCCGAAATCTTTTAAGGGTTCAGGGGAATTTTAAAAAAATTTGAAATTATTATTTTTAATAATTATAGCCTAACCAAACAAAAAGGGAAAAGTTTTTTGATCCCAAAAAAAAAAGAATTATTTTTTAATTACAAAAGATCTAATAAATACCAAGAAAATTTTAAAAAAATTCCCCTTACATTGAAATAATTAATAGAAACAAAATATATTTTTAATTTAAAACCCCAAAAATTTTTGTGTAAAAAAACCCAAACCCCAAATCAATATTTAATGTAATTAAGCCAAAAACAAATTGTTTTCTAATTTTTTTCATTCTCCCCTACAAAAATTTTTAAAATATTATTTAACAAATTTTGGAAAAACCGAGCCGAAAAGGTTTTTGGGTTCCGAGGCCGATTAATGAAAAATTTATTGTTAATTTTTTTAATTAACAGTTTTTAAGCTAACTTCAACGTTTTTAAATTGCATTATACCCATTTCCTTAAAAAATAATTGCAAAATTTCTTAGAAATTTGCCACCAGTTTTTTTGGTTTATGTTATCGAAGTGCGGGAATAACAAAAAGGAAAATGGGGAGGGGACAATTTGGAAGGGATCCTTATACAAAAAATTTTTAGTTAACCAAGGAAAAACCCTTTGAAATTAAATTGCAAAAGCCCCGGTTCGACTCCGGTTTTGCCATTAATTTAAAATTGGTTGCATTTATTGCAATTGGTTTATGAAATAACCACAATCTTAATTCCTTTTTCATTTTTTATTTCTTCTTTTGCAAAATGTAAATTCCAACAAATTTCTTTTCTTTTCCCCCCCCCCCTTTATTTTTTTTAATAAAACATCTTTCCCCTAAACCCAAAAAATTTTAAAACAAATGATTGAAAAATTGCAAACCATTGGAATCCGAAAGGGTTTAAGAATAAAGAATTTTTAAGAAAAAATAATGGGCCAGGAATTATTATTTTTTTTTTAAAAATTATAGAGTGAATTTTTTTTTTTGTTTGTTAACTTTTTTAATACATTAAAAATAAAATATTAATTTTCAAAATTAATATTATTTTTAAATTTTAATTTGTAAAAAAAATTGGAAAAGCGGAAAAAAAATTCATTAGAATGGTGTTTCACAAATTACAAATTTGACTAGTGGTATCCTAATTTTTTAAATATTATTTTTGAGCCGACTTTTAATTGAGCCTTATTAGTAATTAATTTAGTAAAAAAATTTTAATTTCTTTTTTGTACTTTGTTAAAACCATTAAAAATTCTTTTAATCATTAAATTATCTCTTCTTTGGGAAAGATTAAAAATTTAAATTAAAATTTTATTTTTTTAAAAACAGATTATTTTAAAAAGATGAATGTGTAATTATTCTTATTTCCATAAGGTTTTTAAAAATAATTAAAAAGTTATTATTTATGGGGATCATATTATAATATAAAAATTTAATTGGAGGGGAATAATAAATGTTTGGATCCAAAAAACTTCTTTCCAAGATAATAAAAATTTTGTAAATAAACCTTTGAAAATAACCAAATTAATTTTGTTGAATTGAATTTCTGGTAAACAAAATATTTTTTAAAAATTGGTTTTACAATTTAAACTAGTTTTTGAAATAAAATTGATTTAAACACTTTGTTAAATTTTTCTTTAAATTTTTTAACAAACCCAAATTAATTTAAAGGTTATTTAAAAATTTGTAATTATTTAAAACCCTTTAACTCTGCAAATTTGGAAACCCCAAATTAATTACAAATTTAAAACCGTTTTTAATTTTGAAAAACTTAGAATTTAAACTTTCTTTCTGACCAGCAGATTTTATACCAAATAAATAATATAAAATGAACAATAACCTATTTTTAAAAATTTTTAAAGTAATTTTAACATATTAAAAAAAATATTAATTAAAAAAACAAGGACAAAAATTCAAAAATTTTAATTTATTTAAACCAAACTCAAATTTTAGTTTTTAATAGATAAAAACATTATTAGAAAATAAATGGAATTTTCCCTATCTTCTGGGTTAAATTTTTTGCAAACTGATTATTAAAAATTTTAAAGGTAAACCCGGTTTTTTTAAAAAGGGGGAAAAAAAACCTTTTGGAACTAAAAAATTTGAAAAAAAAAAAGGGGAAATTTTTTTAAATTAAAGAAAATTTTTCCCCTGTTAATTTTTAAAAAATAATATTTTTTTTAATTTTAAAAAAATTTTGAAACAAATTTCAAATTTTAAATTTTTTTTTTTTTTGGGTTTTTTTAAAAAGAAATTCCTTTTTTTTTTTTAAAATAAAATTTTTAAAATATTTACAATTTATTTTTTTTTTTTTTAAGGTTTAATTTTAATTTTTTTATAATTAAGTTTTCAAAATTTTTTTAAAAAAAAATGTTAAATTTAAAATTTTAAAATAAATTACCCCAATTTTTGGGTTTTGGAATGCCATTTTTTTTCAAAAAATCCCAAAAAAATTTTTTAAAATCCATCTTATTCCCATTTAAAAGGTTTTAAAAATTTTAAAGTTTTTTGGGGGGGCTTTGGGTTTCAAACCTGTGTTTTTTAAAAAACCCCAATGCCAACCCCCAAAACCATGGGGTCTTAAAAAAATTTTTGGTTTAAAATCTCCCGTTTTTAAAGTAAAATTTCCCCGGGAATCTATATTAAAAGGTTGATAAATGAAATAAGATGGTTGGGGTTTGAAAAAATTAATGTAAAAACAATTCTAAATCTTTTTTAAAAAGAAAAAATTTAGGACGTTTTAGTGAAACACAAAAGAATTTTTATTCCAAAAAGTTAACGAGGTTAGTTACCCCAAAAATGTGTATTTTTTTTCCGGTAAAAGGAATCTGGTGTTTCTTTGAAAGTAAAATAACCCCCACTCACCATTCTTTAATAAATTTGGGCACTTTGGGTAAAACTAACCCAAAACCCTTTGAAAATTTTGAGAATGTTTTGGGTTTGGGTTTGTCTTTTGTTCATTGTACAAACATTTTTCCCTAATTTGGTAGAAATTCCCCTTAAATTTTCCAGCTATCGAAATTTCTGATTTCCCAAATTTCACCAAAAATTTTTTTATAATCACCTCCAAATTTATTTCAATAAAAAAAAAACCTTAAACAACTGAAAAAATTTAGTGCAAAAAACCACAGAATTCCCAAATTTTCTAAAGCTGGGAGGCATTTTTAATGTGAATGGTTAACCCTCCTAACAGCTTCTTCACAAGGATTAAAATAAGTAATTTAATTTTTAAATAAAAGGGGGACTTTTTGAGGACAATTAGGGGGCCAAATTGTGCCACAAAAATTTAAAAAAAGTAAATTTATATTGATGAAAAACACTACAAAAAATATTATCAAAACATTTTACAAAAAAGGGTTTTTTAAAATTAGAAAAACAAACAAGTTTTTAAAAATTTTATATCTCTAAGTTTATTTTTAAATAAATGGAAATAATTTACATTAAATTGTTTCTTAAAAGAATGTAAAATAAATTACACTGTTACAATGTAATTAGAATTTGGGTTTTGTTTAGTAAAGTTTTCTTCGAGAAGTGAATTAAAATCACTTTGTTAGGTTCCAAAACGGACCTCCTCCCACGGCCAAACAAAAATGAATTTAGATTTATAATTCCAAAATATAAATATTTATACCCCCCGGGTTTAGAACCAGAAATATTAGTTTTTCAGGGAAAAATATTACCGTTAAGTTCTACATTTAATTGTTGGCTCAAAAAATTAAAAGTTTTTTAAGGAACCTCTTTCCCTTTTAAAAAAATTTTTTTTTTTTAATTAATTTTAAAATTTTATTTTTTTTTTCGGGGGAAACCTAAAATTTCCCAAAATTTTTCCCCCAAATTTTAAAAAAAAAAAAATTTTTAAACTAAAATTTTAAAATTAATGGAAACAAAATTAACCCAAAAACCAAATTCGGCCCCCTTTTTTATAAGGCCCCCCCCCAAAAAGGGGGGAAAAATTTTCCCCCCTTTTAAAAAAGGAAAAAAAAAAAACCCTTTAAAAATTTTTAATTTTTTTAAAAAAAAAAATGGAATTTTTAAAAAAAAAATTTTTTTTAAAAAAAAAGGGAAAATAATTAAAGAAAAAAAAAAGGAAAAAAAAAAAAAAAGGGGAAATTCCCCCCAAAAAATTTTTAAAAAAATTTTTTAATTTTTTAAAAAAAAAATAATTTTTGGGGGGAAAAAAAAAAAAAAGGGTTTAAAATTTTTGAAACCAAAAAACATTTTTTTTGGGGAAATTTGACCCTTTTAAAAAGGGAAAAATTTTTTTTTGGTTTAAAAATTTTTTTCCTTGGTAAAAGGAAAATTTTTTTTTTAAAAAAAACCCAAAAGGGTTTTTTGGAAAAAAAATTTTTTATTTAAATTTTAAAAATTACCCTTTTGGGGAAAAATAAATTATTTTAATTTTTTTTGGGGGTTTTCCCTTTCCCGTTTAAACCTTAAAAAAAAGTGATTCACGTGATATATTAATTAGCACTCCCTTAATTTTGTGTTCTTCTGCTCTAGACCAACTTAAATTGTTGTCCAGTGGAAGATGTGGGCGGCCGAGTCTACAATTAAATGCACAGCGGCGATGTGAAGAAGAGTCACAGACTCAACCAATGCCTTGGCTAGATTCACTGGGGAAAACACTAATTCAACTCGTATTACAACGTTATGTACAGTTATGTTTACTCCATTCGGGTTGGCTAATATAATTGGACTCTTATCGGGACAGTTAGGACCAGGAAAAAATTTTCCACCGCTTTTTCAAAGAAGCTAGACATACGGAAATGAAGAAACTCTATTAATAGAGTTTTTCATGTCCGTATGTCAAGCTTCTTTGAAAAAGCGGGTGGAAATTTTTCTGGTCCGAACTGTCTGATAAAGAGTCCTATTATATTGCCACCCGAATGGAGTAAACATAACTGTACATAACGTGTAATACGAGTTGAATTAATGTTTCCCAGTTGAATCTAGCCTAAGGCAGTTGGTGAGTCTGTGACTCGTCTTCACACGCGCCTGTGCAGTAGACTCGGCCGCCACATCTGTCCACTGACAACAATTTAAGTTGGTCTAGAGCAGGAGAACACAAAATAAGGGAGTACTAATTAATATAACACGTGAATCACTGATAAGAACATAACATTATTTACAAGATGGAAAACCGTGGATGCCCATCTTGCCATAAATGAGAAAGACTGAATTTGTTCTTCTGAGCAACCCCATGGCAAGTACAGCTGTCAGTCAGTGTGATGGACGTGTTTCTTTTTACTTTTGAATTTTCGCCTTCGAATAACTTGAATATATTCTTGTTGCTACAATACTACGCCAGAGGAAGTGTATTAAAATATCTTAGTTTAGTTACACAATCTGTGTTATAAAGTCATAACTAATTCACTTTTTTTGTTTGAGCTGGTAGGCAGTTGAGCAGTACCGTGTTGGAACCATAGACTATTGATGAGGTAGACTGCTTTTCTTTTCTGCACAAGAACCCAACATTGACCTACCACAAACCTACACAACTCTCAAAGTCACATTGTAAACAGTGATGAACGTGTAAGTTTACATCTACATATTCAGATGAGAAGCACAATTATATTGATAAAATAACTTTACCATTTCGAATTTAATCAAAAAGCATTATAAACTGGTTAGAGGAGGTATAAAAGTATCTATAAACAATTGTTTACAAAACAGTTTTCTAGCCTAAGAACCAAATCACTTCGTTTTCGCTAGACATGTTGGCAGAAAATATGTTAAATGTTGAGTCACGGAGTTTGGTTGTGTGCATCCAGATATATCGGTCTACCTCCTCTTTATTCTATGGTTGGAACACGGAGAGTTTGCACTGCGCATCACATATAAGCTCTCTACCAAAAATGTCTCTCCTCGTATCTGTTCAAATATTTCATGTAGCTATTGAAAGCTCCCTGCGTCGAAGAAGCTGAACTTTACTAGGATGTCGATTAAGCGCGTGATTCACATCTGCGTAGTGGATATGCCTCGCCAGGCTTTAGGAACGACGTGGAGGGATAATTCATGTGGCTTCCTGTGGCATGTGGAAGTCATGCAGATGGCACGCCTGTCACAGCTCGTTCCTCATTTTTCTGTATGTCGGAAAATATTTGTGAAAAAGGTGATTTATGGCCAAAACAATTTATTCCGGTAGTGATTTCTGGGGTAAAACTAAGCATTTAGTCGATAGCTTGGCATTTAGACCAGTCTGTGACGCCCACCAATATGGCGGACGGACAGACCAAAAAGGCCACCGACCGCTCCTGTGACATCATGGCAGACCACTCAGACCACGACATTCCAGATGCCTGTCCCTAAATCGACATATGTTCAGTGCTCCAATAGATTGACGTCATTTCAAAGAAATTCAATTAGTCTGTAGTTATTAGTTTTCTAGATATATGTTGCAACTTTATTTTTCATATAAACTTTTTCATATAACAGGGGTTATAATTTTCACGTATTGTCTAACACCCCCTCACTCCGGCACCTTACAGTCACTCTTTTCCCAAGCAACTACCTGCTCCATTTCACCTGGCTCGACTTGGCTGCCTCGGCGGTATGCAGCCTGTTACTTTCGGCATGGAAATATTATAATTTACAAATCGACTTTTCGTCGTTTTTACACTTGAGATATCTGTCTAAACATTGTCATGCTTATGCTAATATAATAACAAACTGAAGATGTTGTAAGTCCTAAGTATTATCACAAAAAAATAAGCACTATTCTTCAAGCGCGGAAGGACTTCTAAATTGGCCATTTCCGTTTTCAAAATGTGGTATATGTAAGGATGAGATATATTCCTGCAATGTGTAATGTCATCAATGGCTAGTGTCAGTATCACGCAGCCAGGAAATGATAATTGGTACATTTTGGGATGTTACATTCAAGTCTATTAATTTTTATTAACATTGTTAGAAAATCATTGATATTATAAAGATATTAGTAATGCCATGTAACCAAACTCATACAGCTAGTAAATTATTTTTATGAATAAAATAGTATTTTGGATATAAATAGAGAAAAAAAGGTAATTTCTCTTTTAGAAAATTCATAATTACTTCTTGTTAAATGTAAAAGATAAATTCGTCAATGATTTGTGGGCAGCCAGTAAATCCTTTTGGAAATTAAAAAAAAATTATTGATATTTTTAAAAGATATACACTTAGGAGGAGAATAATTTATTCTTGTATTTTGAGAAACTTCAGCCAAGTAACAGTGTTTATTGGCATATACTCATGTTGGGAAAAGTAAATAAAAACTAAGAATTTTTTATTATATGCGGAAATATTGAAGGCTAGTAGAAATAATTTTAAGCATAGATTTTGCTTGTTTAGCAAGAAATGGTAATTTTCAGACTGCATGGAAAATAAGAAATTAAGACAAAATAAGATAAATATTTTGTATAATATTCTAGAGCAATTTGTAACAACCATACATATCAAAAGTGCCCATATTGTTTGCGCTGTATATAGCACTTTATACAATCCTCTAGAGACTTCTGTAAAAGTCATACCAATCAGTATTTCTTATATGGTAATGCGCTTTATATAGTATGTTGCGCTTAGCTTTATAATGTGTGTGTTATGATAAAAAACGAAAGAATTTGCAAAAAAAACTATATATTTTAATACAAACTGTTATTTATTACAAGAAAATAAGATAAATATTACCAAAAAACCAAATCATTTTATGTGATATACTGTTAGGTGTATGTATGTGATGTTGGGCTGGATTATGTGCCCCTTTATACAACAGCCTATAGCCAAGGCATTGCACCTGTTGTATTATTTTCAATACATTAATCAGTTTCCGCAGATAATTGTAGCCACGGAGATCCTGTACGATAGAGATATGCTCTTTAACATATGCTCATACATAATGTTTTCTATCTAGTCTCGAACGCAATCCTAAAATTTGAGAGTTGTGGACTGAAAATTTAAATCATAATTAATTTTCTAAGTATAATTTTAATGTCCTTGTTCTATTTTAATTTATAATATGTCCTTTCATCATTATATGTTCCAAATTGGCACTTTAAAACCTATTAAATTTTGAAAGAATCAGAGCTATCACTGCTCCCATTTTCTATAGTTCGTCTGTAGTTATGAGTTGTATTTCTTTGTTCAGCATGTTGTCTTGCAGATGGTGACATGTTTTAGTAACTATCCGCCCTTTGGTACTACAGAAATTATATTCGGTGTCTTAAATTCGTGGTCACATATCTGTTGGGTCGTACTTCTCCTCATATGTTCTGCAGTGTTATGAAGGGCAAAATACACACACTTACAATATCTACAGAAATTTTGTAAGTTACTTTACACAATACATTGCAGTATAGTACCACATAAAGTTTAATGATCTTAATATTAAACAAACCAATAGATGCTTTAACCAAATCTTAAGTTGCACAAACCAAGTCTTACAGATTGATGAAACCAAAAAAAAAAATTAATTTGTTGTCACCGACGAAATATTCAATTACAACTACGCAAACATAGGATTTGAATGCATCTAACAAAGGTTTTTTATTCTACAAAATGTTTTCTCATTTCACATTCTGAAAAGAAAATAAGTTTTTTTGAGCATCACGAAACACCATTATTGATCCCGTATCCGAAGGTGTCGTCTTTATATTGATTATTAACATATTAGCACTCCCGATAAATAATACACACTTTTTTTTAAGTGTCCTCGTATAATATATCCTTATGTGGAAATAATACGAGACGTAAATATCACCTTTGCCATCTCCTTTTGGTTTATAATTGCATACTCCCGAGTTTCTTTGAACTAAAATAACTTTAATTTGTGGAACATTTTAGTTGCACTATCTTTCCTAAAGACAGAGATAACTTCTAATCGTATAAAGAGCAATATCTCTAATGGTTATAACAAAGTATCCAAAACACAGAAATTACGACATATTGTGTTACTAAATTGATTACGCCTCGTCAAAGTAACGGGCGCAGTCAATTCGATGTCGGACTCAAAAATGATCTTAAAGTGTCCAAAAATCTCTACAGGCATGACCACCCACACAATGACGTCATAAATTGTTGATAGGATATTGGCTGAGTGACACGTACTATCTATGTAATAGTTTTCCTGCCTGCGATATTCAACTATATTTAGTTTTACGACAAATTCACACTTTAAATTAATAACTCATTTCCAACTGTTTTGAAAATATTTATTAGGATTATTGTTATAATATGGTTCACATAAATTTATACATGAAACAAAACAAACACAGGAAACTCACAACTGCTTATAGTTTATTAAAAAATAAAAAAAACATATTTGCCCTACGCCCATTATTTTATTCATTTAGGAAAATTACAGTATCTAGTTGCATGTGCCGTGTTTCTTGTTGCATTTCCAGCCCTTCATGCAATTTTTTACAAATCCTTTTCTGTTTGCTTGATCACTTGGTACGCACATGGCAGTTTTGAAGGGAGATGTAGATGTTTCTGAATACAAAACAAAAAAGAAACAGTAAGAAATTTGGATTGGAATTTTCAATTACTTTGCACAGAAAAATTGTATATAAAACACTGAATTATAGTGAATGCCGATATTTTCCGTTATGGATCATGAGCGACTCTCAGTTCAATATCCTACATGCTTACACATATGTTCGTACCAATATATATGACACAGCGACAATACACTGGAGTCGAACCGGGTTCTTTTCCCGGTATGGCCCTCCCAGTTATGCTATGGTTTCACAGGTTGATGCCGGGTTTACATCAAAGCAGATCTTGGTCCTTTCCTTCCGCATTCCTCACTGTCCGAGCACGGTTTTACTTCTCTAGATACCCCGCTGTCGACAATAAGATCAGACCCGATTTAACAGATAAATAACACGGGTGACAGTGTACATAATGTTCTCTTGCCATGGGCTTTGCCAATTATTTAGTTCGAAGGTAAATGTGTGTATGACACTGCAGCAGCAAACCACGTTGGAAGTCTAGGAGGAGACTAAGTGTAACTCAGTTGCGAAATGTGGAAACCATGGCACAACCAGAATGAGGGTCAGCTTGATCGGTGGCTCGAACGCACCAAGACCTTCGCACCAGCTCACTCCCCACCCATTTGAGTGAATACATGATAGATATTTATCAGTGCGAGTGGAGTAATGGGAAAAGTAAATGTCTGGAAATACCACATTTTGTATTATGTGGTGTTCCTAATTACGATATTAAAACTATCTAATGCCAGAATGTGGTTTGGTTCACCAAAAATTAAATATAAGGAGTTTCATAGATGGGAAAGAACATCAGTATTTTGTTACTTATAAATTTATTTGCAGTTGATGGGAATTGTTTTATTAATTACTGATATTGACTTCGTTACTCTTAAAACTGCAATACACTTTTGCTTTAATTAAAAAATAATTTCGTTATTGATCTTGTTCTGCTATGTCAGATCAAAAAGCGTAGCTCATTTTCTGACCTTTGTATTGTTGTTATGGCTATTAATTAATAAAAAGATAATTAATGCCAACAAACGTAGTTATTTCTATTAACAAATTATCAACCTTCCCCAGGAACACAAATTATAGAAAACGTTCTGTCGGGTTATATATCTGTAACTTAATAATTCATTCATGGATTATTTTTAATACCAATTTAACAGAGGACATAAATTCATTTGCCAAATGTCTTCTTTTTGCATTAAGCAGAAAATAATAAATGAAAATTGTTTAAACATACAGGTTATTTTATATACCTATAGATGGTTAGAGACTTTACCAATGTTTATCAATTTGCCTCTTACAAAAACAGATTTTCATTACTAATAATTGTATCATCATATGCCTAAACAAAATTTAATTGATTTAGTTAATTATGAATATCATTTTTGCTTTAAAAATTTATATAATGTTTTGATAACTTAATAATTATATCTAATTTCAGTTATAATCAATACTTTTCATTAATAACAATTTAACAATACAAACAAAATTCAGCAATTAATTATAGGCTACATACAATATCACCCGTTCCATTGATTACAGTAGGAAAAGTAGGACAAGCATTTACAGCAATGTCATGTGACTTATTCACATAAGTTTTTCATATTAATTGGCAGTATAAATAGTTGTAACTCGAATGATATGAAAAATATATTACACAGATCATAAAATGCGGACTTTATTATGTTGGCCCTGAAAATATGACGGTGTCATGTTTAATTATTTCTTCATATGTCAAAATATATTACATACCTTTATTAAACATACAACTGTTGCACTAGGGTAAAATATGTTTTTCTGTGTCTTTTGTACTATGGTATATGAGAAAATCCAGGTATGTTGCAACTTTTTCTTGTTATTCACACATAATCCATATTCAAATAATTGTTTATATGAAGATGGTTATTGGTAGATACAAAGCAGATAATGATAACGAATGTAATGCTAGATTCGAATTTTGAAATAGTATAATGAAAGAAATACAAGATCCTTCCTTAAATGTGTTGCTTCATCTTAATTCTGCTAATGACTAAACCTAAATTTCAAATCGACACTCTTACAAATATTTTTATAATATTGGAAGTATTCAGGAAGTGATGAATTTTTTCCGCATGTGAATTACAGTAAAAGACAATTGCAGATCTTGGTGCAGCACAATAATTTAAATAAAATTCACTCAATTTTCTCACTTTCAAGCAACAATTTTTCAATCTCTTCTACAAACATGATTAATCTCTTTAATTTCACCCCAAAATAAAGATAATTTGACCCTAATATTTATTCTCTATTCAGTGAACTTTTTTTAAGAATACATACTTTATCACTATTTGATCAGTAGTAAATTTAAGTTTTGATTGAGGCTAAAATTGTGTCCAAAAGGATAAACATTTAATTTTATTTTGTAAGCCAAATAAATTAGTTAAAAATAATATCACAAGAAAAGCATAAATATCTTGGAATTACATCAAATATATAATGATATAACATGAAAATGAATATTTAAAGAACCACACACAAAGAGTAAATACCAGAAGAAAATTTATTTTGATTTCGACCTTAAATATGATTGATTTTTATTCGTGCTTTAAAAGATTTGATCTGCAAATGTCTTCTACTGATTTATAAAAAATCTATACAAATAAACACTAATGACCATTTTTTTTCAATAACACAAATGTTAATGAGCAAGGTAATGCAACACAAGGGAACATATGTTTTTGGAGTTTACAGATATCTCTATTCTGCCAGTGACCTGTTATATATTTTTCTGTCCTTTATTTTAGCACCAACAAAACTCAAATTCGAGAAACCCATAATTCATCCTCCGACCATCATTTTCTATTTATTTTATTGGATAGGTATATGCTGCAGGCACATTGCACCATATGCAGAAAGCACACATAATTTTTTCCATCAATACAAATATATAATGATCGTCTTCGATGCTTGGTGAGGAAATAATTTTCTCAAACTTGCAGCAGTGATTTGTAGTATGTTCTCAGCGAGGAGAAAACTTTACCTTTTCACGTGGTTGCACTCGCCAAGAGCAGTGTGGTCGACATTTCAGCACACTAGATAACATATTTCCCGTTGCGGACTCAGCCCACAGCGAGCTCGACTAGGAAAATTGGCACCACTAAGGACAGAGTGTGCTGCAGTTCATTGTGGCATCCTAGAACAGATGCGCTTTGTTTTTCTCAATACGAGAGTGCACTGAAGTTGAGTTGTGGAAGAGAGACCAGATAATTTTTTTCTATCACTATGAGAGAATGCTACAGTTATATAAATGAAACAGATAAGGTAATTTGTAAAACTTATTTCTCATCACAACTGCACAACTACACAAATATTGAATTCCCAAGAGAGAATTAAAATATGATTTTTTTAAATTTCTGTACTGACCACTGTCCATTTTTGAAATAAATTCTAAGGTTAAAAACCATAAAATTCATCCCAGTACTTGGTACATATATCTTCAAAATTCTCAAAACAAAATCGCTATACATATGTCTTAAAATTGTTTCATTATCTCACAATATACACAAAAAAATTTTTGTGTTATCTCGTAATATTTGCTTGCTTCTCATCCAATACACCATTATCAAAAATTATGAGAGAATTTTTATTACATTGACCTTGTGAAACCATTTCACCATTACTAATATAAAAAGAACATTTTTATCATTAAATTTTTTAATATCACTTCAAAACCATCATTTATTGAATATATTTTTCGTTGATTCAAACTTTTAGAGCAAACATATAGTTTTATCAAATTTAGTAATACTGCCAAATAAATAAAATTAATAATTAAATTCGTCTTCCTGCAGTTGATGGGCCCAACTATCATACCTCTAATATCATCAGGCAATAACACACTTTTTTTTATCTTGAATGAATAACTTTGAATAGCAACAAGTGTCGGTGATTGCCAGCACATAATTTGCTACATGGTTTTTAGTATTGATTCTTGATCATCGCTCCTCTCATTAATAAAATTAGAAGCAAATGGAAGACCCAGCGGAATACCAGGTCTAAAATATAAATAGCACCGTTTCGGTGCTAGTGGAAATAAAAAAAAATTAATTATATAATTTTGACATTCAGATGTCATTGTATCGTTTTTTTTCTAGTGTAATTCTCATGTTATCAGAAGGTCTCAATGCTAATTTATTTTTTATACTGTATATATTTGGTGATTCTCACTCCACTTCAAATTCATTGCTCTATATTATCTGTTCTCAACAAACACACTTTTTTTAAGTTTTTAAATTAAATATAATGTAGGCAAAATATATTTTCACACTATTTTCTCTTTGTTTTGTTTGTCCTCGACTATATATGCATACATCTTTGTTCGAGAACAGTCATATTCATCAATTACATTGTCATTACACTCATCTTTCATTTTTCAAAAAAAAAATTTATTTATTTGTGGAATATTATAGATATTATCTTTTGAATAATCAATTGTTTCAAATTTATCTAACATCGACTTCATGTCTTCATAAAAATCTTCTGTTTTAATGTTATAAAAATAAGAGTATGTATCCTGGAAACCAAGTTCAATTTTATCAACATATTTTGGCTTCATAATTTTATAGTGGAAATCATACATTAAATCTTTCGAAATATCAAAAAATGGAATGACAACATATATTGGCTTATTAAATTTAACATTAGTTTTATTCATTTGTTAAGCTGCAAGATTCTCGTTCAATATAGTGCTTCTTTTGATATTTAGTTTTGCAAGTAATATTTCACAAATTTTTTACTAGAAACTAGTTGTATATCGCTCAAATAAGTTGAAAAACATTAAAATGATACTTGCCATTCACTACACATTGTAAACAGCAGCTTCTTGTGTATCCGTATAATAAAAGTCCTTTAGAATTAATGCATATTTTATCCAGATAGATCTTCGGCATGCATTTTCCAGACACACAATTTTTCTTCTTAGTACCTTCCGCTGAGCTCGCGAGCACCAACATGACCAGGACCATAGTGAACATGTTGCTCTTCACTAAACACATCTGTAACAAACATCAAATCTACTAAACACTCATCCCATGGCAGTGAATAGGAGTAAATGTATAATGCCCATCCTGGCTCACCCCTTGTTTTTCATCGAGATACATCCTTCTCAAGGGCGCATCATATGGTCAATAAGACCATAGCCCAAAGGAATACAAAATTCAAACACCTAAAGATTTAAAAAAAAATCCTCTTTGCAAGTAATTGAGTGCTGGGCATCAAATTTAAATAGGAGACATCACCCTTTCCCCAATTTAAAACACATGAGTTACAGTTTGATTTGTTTATTTATTAGATCTGTGTTGTCATTTCTTTTTGCTCAGAGCAAATATTACAATTATGTGTTCATATCTCATAAACCACAAACATTATGAACAAAACATTTTTATGCCCTCATTGCATTTTTATAAACTTTAAATCGCATCAATATAAATTATCAAATATGACGAGCAAAACGTTCTAATTAATTTAAACTGTGGTTTCCAATATTCCACCCATAAATCTTTTGGGCACAGACTAAAAAATTTAAGGCCAACTGTATATTATTTCACAATTTATTGCCATATTCACAATCGAAGGCCCGACTAAATTTATGATAAGAGAATATATTAATGTCTGTTCCCTGATACCAAAGTAACACTTTCATGAAAAACTTTATACATTACATCAATAATCGCAATTCAGAATACTACAAAGGTCAATTAAGGAATTGAGTTGGGAAAATATTATATGTAAGGCCATTCCATACTTTACAAGTGCTCTTTATTACAACTTACTATTATTTTAACCATTACTAAATCTCAAGTATTATTGTTACTGTAATGATCCTTAAAAATTACTCTCATGGTCACATAACAAGACCAAGGCCTTTTATGACTTTACTTTTAAAATTTGCTATAATTTTATCAAAGTTAGAACAGAAAACTTTTCTCAACTCATACATATTTCCTTGAAGGAAAATACCTGCAAAGTTTACCCTATAAGGACATTGAAATGTTCATGTCATGCCAGATGGCCGACAATTACGACCTGTTTAATTTCATTTTTTTTAATACTTAACTCAGTCAGGGATGGTCTGGCCATCCTTGGAGTCACCTTCTGTCTCTAGAGTCTGGAACATCCAATGCATAAATACCCAGCGAAAATTACATCCGAGGAGGAGAGTGGAAATCAGAGCCAATCAGGTGGCTCAGAACTCCCAACACCACACTACTGAGGTTAGGGTTAAAAATAAATAGTTTTCCCCCAATACTTCTGCCAAGTTATACATTTATTTGAATCATCCAATCACAGTCGACCAAGAAAATTTATTTCTGCTTAGTAACAGCTGAGCTCAAAGTCGCACTGGCTAATGACGTCACAATGCCATTATGAATTCTCGAAAATCTGTGGGGTGACACTGCAGGGGTAAATTACATGAAGCATCGAATGCAAGTGCTAATTGGCTAATTGGTTACATGAAAGGCGACAGTCAAGTACCGGCCGTTTCTTTAGGCGCTTATTTAGGCACTGACTTACTGCTGAGTATTACTGCATTATTATTAAGAGAGAGAGAGACTCTACACTAACTTTATCGCCAACATTAATGGTAACTAAACCACTATGCTAGGTTTTCCTGAAAGATAATCTAGAGTGATACCTCTTCATACTTTGGGTAGTTTCACATCACACCTCTTCTAGGTCCTTACGATTCACAGCCTCACAGCAATACTCATTTAGACCCCAATATTTTATTAAAGGACGATAAAAATCTTCCGATGAACAGCTCCGCAGTCATCTTCATAGTAACACTGCTAACCACATTGTTGAATGCGAGTGACAGTTGGTACAACACACAATCCCAGTCTCGATGAAATCCAGTTCGAAACAGTCTTAAAACTACTTTCAAATTGCTGTTATACCTATCGACTAAGTTAGTATTGGGATGGAATACAGTTATAATGACCAACTTGGTCCCCCATGAAGATGCAAGGATCTACATATCATTGAACATGAAATATGTGGCATTCTCAGTGACTATTTGTACAGGCGAATCAAAAGCAGAAAATAGGCTCTGACTGAGGACTTTTCAAATCTCATTCAGTTTCGTGTTCATAAGAGTTAAAAAGAACACAAATTTACTAAAACTATCCATTATAACTAGTATGGATGTAAATCCAGCTGCAGTATGAGGTAGCAGGCCAAAAACAGCGAAGTACACCCGTTCCCAAGGGAACTTTGCCACGCTGGCACTGTAAGGACTGGCAATTTTGGCTTTTCGAGGCTTTCTAAGCATTCCTTAACAAAACGCTCTATATTCTTTACTAACCCTGGCCAGAAAAATATTTTCTCCTATCCTAGTAACGGTCTTATCTTGTCCAAGATGTCACCCAAAGTAAGTATTGTGTTAGTACTGGTAAAAATAAAACGCTGTAAACCTGAGATTAAAAGAAATTAAACTTTAAAAGATTTGAATCGACATAACCAATCAAATCTTTCCTAATCTTAAAATTTCCCCCATTCCCTGCATCAATACCACATTTTATATTCACAATTTCAGGGACCAATCCGTGAAGATAATGCAGTCTCAAAAATGAGTGGCGAAAGTTCTGAAGTACCTCAACCTGAGTTCCAACCAACACATTTGCAACCCAGAATCATGCACCTGAACCACCGACACTACCTCGGGGAGGTCGACCTGAAACTCGTCGGAATAGAACATCCTCAACAAGGCATCAGCAACTACATTGTCACTGCCTCTAACATGCTTGATTGTAAATTTAAAACAGGTCAAACTAACTACCCATCTTGTCAAACTCCCAGCTCGATTATTGGTACTTAAGAACCTCCTCAGAGCTTGATTATATGTGTTCAATTCAAATTCTAACATCTCCAAATAATCATTGAACTTTTGCATTTCGAAAATTGCGGCCAGGACTTCATTCTCATATTCTGAGAATTTTTGTTCAGCAGGAGTCAACAGCCGACTGGCATAGTACAAAGGCACCAATCTATATCCTTTCATCTGGTACAGCAAAGCGCCCAATGCCTTCGAACTGACATCTACCTGAAGAGTAAATGGCTGCTCGAAATGTGGCAACTGGAGAACCGGAGGCGTAGCCAGCTTCTCTTTCAACAAAAAAAAAAGGCTTTATTATGGTCTCCCCCCACACCTTCCCCTATCCCATCTACCCGGCTGAAAGATACCCCTTTCGCTTTTCAGGACATTTAACGGTCCTGCAAGATCAGCTAAGTTTGGTATGAACTTCGCATAAAAACCCACCATACCTAGGAAACTGCACACTCCCCGCACGTACTTCGGGACCACATAGTTCACCACCAGTCTAATTTTTTCGGGATTCATTACCATCCTACCTTCTGAAAACCAAACCCATGTACCTGACATACCTTTTCCCCTGGTAACTTTTTCAGCGTTTACTGTGAGGCCGGATTGATTCTCTCAATGGCACCAAGAAGAGACACAGATGCTTCATGTGATCCTCTAATGTCTCATTGCAGATACAGACAACATTGATGTATGTGAAAACGAAGTCATGTTGGAATTTGCCAACGACTGATAATAACACACGTGATATCGCCTGTGGGTTGCATTTTAGTCCAATTGGCAATCTCTTCCATTGACAATTTTCCCCAAGACCTAACAAATTCCAATATCCCTTGCAAATCTGGATGCAACTCGCACTGTAAGGAAGATGAATTTAGGTCGAAAATGGATAAATACATAGCTTTTCCTAAATAAACAAATACGAATCAACCGGGGGCGAGGGATAGGGGTCGACATAGATTTTCTTGTTCGCCTTGAAATAATGTTCTATAAAGTCCATTATATTTCCTCATTTTCAAAGAGAATTGTTTATTAATCATTGAAAATAGACCTTAATGCCTACCCAGCAATGTTAGAGAAACCAAATGTGACTACTTTCCACGATTTGCATATAACTTAAGTGTACCGAACAAGTGATAAGTCCGAACCGAATACTCCATCCTCAAAAAAAATTGACTAGTTAGAGTAAAAAAAAATTTATACGAGATACTACCATGTCTACAAGGTATATTTGACTGTGTCAGTAATGCCAGTTTTAAATCTTGGCTTGTCTGTTTTGCAAAGATCGTTCAGCTAATGAGTAAGATGTTATAAATGTATTTTAATTTATGACAAATAACTTTTAATAATCGTTTCGACGGTTACCTTAGAAAACGTCAGTAGAATTTTCTCAGAAGAAGCGATGTGCAGAGCAGTGAACATACAACAACGAGTAAACTGCAGTGGACGCCTTGAGTTATATAAACAGTTTCAGCATCCAATATCTCGCCTTTTAGCACTATTAGTGTCTACATATTATCTCCATTCTTTTTCTGAGAGACAAGGGAATTGCGAAAATATTTTTTCTTTCACGAGTAGTGTGTGAAACAAAGTAAAAATAAACTATATGGATGCTTTTAGATAACTGTCGCAATTGGCTACAGCACACGTTTGCCTTGAAGGTGCAAACATTATTGTTGTAGCAGGCTTTTAGCTTTATCTCTAGCATCAGGATTTTCATATATTATATGTGTCATGAAACTGGACGTTCTGAGGTACTCCAGCATGGTATTATTACCAGCACAGCTCTAGGAAACAATGGAATTTCATTATTGTGCTAAAGAAGTGAATTAATGAACAATTTATTTCCCAGCCCCCTTTTTTTTTTTTTTCCATTATATCGTTTTTACAAAGACCTGTTTGATAGTCTTTTTAAAAAAAATTTCTCTTCCAATTTTAAAACTGTATCAAAACAAAGGTTGGTTCAAGAACCAATCATAATTTAATTGAAGGGCTGGTTGCGTACTCTTAGACTGTAAATTATTTAGTCTGGTGTGGATGGAATACAACAAACAAAGCCTGCTTCCCTGAATTCAATCTATAAGGTTCTCTAAAAGATTAATATCAAATTGTTTGGAAAAATGGCGAAAGTTTTCCATAAAATTGATAAAATCTGACTTTTTTAATTCCTGATATTTATGTAGGTCAAAAGTAATAAATGTTATTTGTACTACCTATAATAAGGACAAGAGTAATGCTATAATTTAGGTTTCTTTTTTTGCACGTTATGTACTTGGACGAAACATGTTACATTTAATTTGGTTTAGTGTTACTTGACCTACATGAAATAAACATGTAAGAATAAGAATGTAATTTTTATATTAGTAAATTAGTTTACATATTTAAGAGAATAACAATTATATCGATTCGTTAGCATCGGCGTCTGGCGTCACAGCCGGAGTACGCCGCTGACATATTAGAATTTCCGCTTTAAAAAAAAAAGAACTAAAAAAAAACAAATTCCCTTTTACCTCTAAAAAAAAGTGGTACTTACAAAGTCAACGTAAACTAGAGTGTTTGAGTGTGTCGGATAGATATTTTGAAAATTGCATCCATATAGACATTATATCTCATAACGTTATATCTACAAAACTACTACCCAAATTTCAACTTAATTTTGTACGCAAGCAATATCTGTTATAAACATACAGTTAGTCTGTACAAAAATTTCTGCACCATCATTTAAGTTAGCCCCTTATTAAAACGATTTCTTGCAGTTTTGGAAAATTAGTTGCACTGTGGTAAAACCATATGTATCTATATGTTTTATATGTGCTTGGCATATTATTTTCCGAATGAAAGCTATAAAATCATTGTAACGTCTATAACTAGCGATCTATGTAAACGATTTAACTTAAATGTTTATAAAGGCAGTATGTACGATATTCATCGTTCGTGCTAATACATAAACAATCAGTCGTCAATTTATAAAGATCTTCATATTAAAATGAAATTTTTATGGCATATTTCGAGCACAAATAAACCGATTCGAACTAAAATGTTCACGAAAGTAGTTCTACAGTTTGTCATTTTATATACGGAAGGCCTTTTTTAAATTGTATAAATATAAATTAATTTTATGTATAGTAAATATATAAATAATTTTATGTATAGTAAATATATTTGAAACAATTCAACATAATTCAACCGAAATTTCTGCATTAACGTTATTCAATAAAAGCATCAATAATGCATACAGAGATCCTCATTTTCACGCGATTATGCATAATTGTAAACGGTTGAGAAAATTGTAACTTCTGCTATATTTCCGGAAAAATTCAAGATGTAAAATTATTTAATTTAAGTGAGGTCACACGTCGATTTTCAAACTTGACCATATAAATATTTTGGTAAGTTGGCATATATTTTTAACAATTTCCCAAAATCATACGAAAATTTTATGCTGAACAGAAGTTATTATAAACATCATATAATGTACCCATTTTTAATCAATACTGGAAGTTACTGTGGATTATAAAAATAAGGGTTTTATACCATATCTCAAGGACCAATAAACCGATTTACACCAAATGATTGCCACAATTACGATATGATACGCCATATAAAATTAAGTTATTAAGTGCCATTTTCAGAACAATGGCTATGCAAATATTTAGGTTATTAACTGTATGATTTAAAATATTAAACATATTATATCTTAAGTTAATGCTCGGAAACCCACCACCCTGATTACGTTCATTGCACTCTAGATTACTTTAACGAAGTTTTCTGTGTTAGTGTCCTGGATAAGGATCCATAACAATTATTTGCATCATACAGAGGAAAATATGCTTATTATTAATGTCAGTGACTTTTTGTCTTGCACTGCTCTCATCCAGTAGTATTAATGATCATATTTTACAAAAATTAATATCATTTAATTTCTATGTATACATATATTCTGGTATACCGATGACTATTTTGGTTCTGGCGTTATGAAATACGTCAATTACGAAATGCAAAAGTGTAAATATATGGTTTCTAATGAAAACCTGTCCATCCTAATCAATAGTTTACAACTAAGTTATTCCTTTTTTTATACGGCCGCTATGTCAAAAGTGTTAGGATTAAAAAGTGCATTTAAGCTTTTCAAAGAGGACTCCGGCGAAACGAACTGTGGTTTAAGAATATTTTGTATATTTTAAATATTTAGTTTAGTTCTCCAAGTATTGTAGGAGATGAAGGAATCGCCATTAACTTAAGTTCTATTCTCAAATTTAATATGAAACTAAATTTTCGATAGCATTATAATTAATATCGTGGATACTAGTTTATT
>JARBHB010000629.1:0-10242 GCA_029891345.1 Dryococelus australis | reverse complement strand
GCGGTTTTGGGGCCCCCTTGGTACCCGCTGTGTTCGTTAAGGTGGGCTCAATGTTATTTGCCCCCTTTCATCCCCTGGAGGAGAAAATGGTTCCCCGCAACTCGGACGTCCTCGTATTCTCTCTTTTTGGGCGGATGTTGGTGCCCTTGAGTCACTCGCTGTAGTGGTAAAGGTGGGGGCTCAATGTTTTTGCCCCTTACATCCCGGGGGAGAGGGAAAGGGGTTGTGCAATCGGCACCGTCCCTTTTTTCTCTCCTCCTCTCTTTTCTCCTCCTCTCTCTCTTTGTGGGGGATGTTGGCCTCCCCTTGGGGTACACTCGACTGTAGTTCGTTAAGGTCAGGTCAATTTTTTATTTGCCCCCTTCATGCCTGGTGAGAGGGGAAGGGTTTGCCTAGCAACCGGGACCGTCCTCGTATTCTCTCTCTTCTCTTTTTTTTTGGGGGCGGATGTTGGCTCCCCCTTAGTCATCGCTGAGTTCGAAAGGTCGGCTCAATGTTTTTGCTCCCCTTACAGTGGGAGAGGGGGAAAGGGTTTCCCCACCCAACTCGAGACCGCCCTCTTTCCTCTCTCTCTCTCCTTTGTGGGCGGATGTTGGTCCCCCCAGTAACTCGACTGTAGCTTTAAAGGTCGGCCCCAATGTTATTGCTCCCCTTCACCCTGGGAGGAGGAAAAAAGGGGTTGCCAAAAAATGGGGGAGCCCCGTCCTCGTATTCTCTTTTTTTTTGTCGGGGATTTTTGGGTGCCTTTTGAGTACACCGACTGTAGTTCGAAAAGGTCAGGCCCTGTTTTTGCCCCCCTTTTACTCCCTTTGGGGAGGGGAAGGGTTTGCCTGAAAACCCCGGGAGACGTCCTTTCGTATTCTCTCTTTTGTGGGCGGGTTGGTGCCCTTGAGTACCCCGCGTAGTTCTTAAGGTCAGGCTAAATGTTATTTTGCCCCCCTTTAATGCCGGGGAAGAAGGGAAATGGTTGCCCCAAACTCGGGACCGCCTGTTTTTCTCTCTTTGGGCGAGTTGGCTCCCCTTGAGTACACTGACTGTAGTTGTTAAGGTCAGGTCAATGTTTTTTGCCCCCCAAAAATGCTGGGAGGGGGAAGTGGTTGCCTAGAACTCGAGACCGTCCTCGTTTCTCTTTCTTTTGTCGGCGGTTGTTGGGCTGCCTTGAGTACACTGACTGTAGTTCGTTAAGGTCAGGCTCTGTTATTTGCTCCCTTAACATGCCTGGAGAGAGGGGAAGTGGTTGCCTAGCAACTCGAGCACCGCCCTCGTATTTTCTCTCCCCTCTCTCTTTTGTGGGGCGGATGTTGGCTGCCCTTGAGTCACTCGACTGTAGTTAGTTAAGGTCAGGCTCAATGTTATTTGCTCCCCTTACATGCCTGGTGAGAGAGGAAGTGGTTGCCTAGAACTCGAGTAACGTCGTATTTTCTCTCTCTCTCTCCTCCTTTTCTCTTTTCGGCGGATGTTGGATGCTTGAGTACACTCGACTGTAGTTCGTTAAGGTCAGGCTCAATGTTATTTGCTCCCCTTACATGCCTGGTGAGAGAGGAAGTGGTTGCCTTAGCAACTCGAGACCGTCCTCGTATTCTCTCTCTCTCTCTTTGTGGCGATGTTGGCTGCCCTTGAGTACATTTCGACTGTAGTTCGTTAAGGTCAGTTTTCAATGTTATTTGCTCCCCTTACTTTGCAGGAGAGAGAGGAAGGGGGTTGCCTAGCAACTCGAGCCCCGTCCTCGTATTCTCCCCTTTCTTTTTTTGGCGGATGTTGGCTTCCCTTGAGTACACTGGGACTGTAGTTCGTTAAAGGGTCAGGCTCAATGTTATTTCCCTCCCCTTACAGCCTGGGAGAGAGGAAGTGGTTGCCTAGCAACTCGAGCACCGTCCTCGTATTCTCTCTTTGTGGGGATGTTGGCTGCCTTGAGTACACTCGACTGTAGTTCTTTAAAGGTAAAGCTCAATGTTATTTGCCCCCCTTTACATGCTGGGAGAGAGAAAGTGGTTGCTAGCAACTCGAGCACCGTCCTCGTATTCTCTCTTTTCTTGTCGGCGGATGTTGGCTGCCCTTGAGTACACTCGACTGTGTTCGTTAAGGTCAGGCTCAATTTTATTTGTCCCCTTACTTTGCCTGGGAGAGAGAAGTGGTTGCCTACCCAACCTCGAGGCACCGCCCTCGTATTTTTCTCTTTTGGTCGGCGGAGTTGGCTGCTTGGTACACTCGACTGTGTTCGTTAAGGTCAGGCTCATGTTATTGCTCCCTTACATGCCTGGTGAAGAGAAGTGGTTGCCTAGCAACTCGAGTACCGCCCTCGTTCCTTCTCTCCTCTTTTTTCGGGGAGTTGGTCCCCTTGAGTAACTCGCTGTATTTTCGTTAAGGTCAGGCTCAATGTTTTGCTCCCCTTACATGCCGGTGAGAGGGGAAGGGTTCCCTAGCACTCGGCCCCGTCCTCGTATTTCTCTCTCTTTTTTTCGGGGATGTTGGCTCCCCTTGGTACACTCACTGTTTTTTCTTTAAGGTCGGGTCATGTTTTTGCCCCCCTTCATCCCTGGGAGACGGAAAAGTGGTTGCCTAGCAACTCGAGCCCGCCCTGTAATCTCTCTCTCTCTTTTCGGCGATGTTGGTCCCCTTGATTTACCCCGGGAGGGGTAGTTGTTAAGGTCAGGTCAATGTTTTTTGCCCCCCTTTAATGCCGGAGGGGAAGGAAGTGGTTGCCAGAAAATCGGCCCCGTCCTCGTATTCCTCTCTCTCCTCTTTTTTTTTGGGGGGATTTTTGCTCCCCTTGAGTACACTCGACTGTAGTTCGTTAAGGTCAGGCTAAAATGTTATTTGCTCCCCTTAATGCCTGGGGAGAGAGAAAGTGGTTGCCCTAGCAACTCGAGACCGTCCTCGTTTCTCTCTCTCTTCTTTTCGGCGGATGTTGGCTGCCCTTGAGTACACTCGACTGTAGTTCGTTTTAAGGTCAGGCTAAATTTTATTTGCTCCCTTACATGCCTGGTAGGGGGAAAGTGGTTGCCTAGCAACTCGAGCAACGTCCTCTTTTTTCTCTCTCTCTCTTTGTGGGGGTGTTGGCTGCCCTTGAGTACACTCACTGTTAGTTCGTTAAGGTCAGGCTCAATGTTATTTGCTCCCTTACATGCCTGGAGGAGAGGAAGTGGTGCCTAGCAATCGAGTCCGTCCTCGTATTCTCCTCTTCTCTTTTCGGCGGTGTTGGGCCCTGAGTACACTCGAGGGTTTTCTTAAAGGCAGGCTCAATGTTTTTTCCCCTTCATGCCGGGTTTGGAGGGGGGAAAGTGGGGGCCAAAACAACTCGGACGTCCACTCTTCTCTTTTTTCGGCGGTTTTGGCTGCCTTGGTAATGGGACTTAGTTCGTTAGGTAGGCTCAATGTATTTGCCCCCCTTAATGCCTGGGAGAAAAAAAGTGGTTGCCTGAATCGAGCACCGCCCTGAATTCTCTCCTTCTTTGTGGCGAAGTTGGCCCCCTTGGTAACTGTGTAGTTTTTAAGGTCGGCTAAAATTTTATTTGCCCCCTTACTGCCGGGAGAAGGGTGGTTTCCCTAGCAACTCGAGCCCCGTCCCTTTTTCCCCCCCTTTCTTCTTTTTTTTTTTTTGGGGGGATTTTGGGCTCCCCTTTGGACACTGACTGTGTTCGTTAAGGTCAGGTCATGTTTTTTGCTCCCCCCATCCCTGGGAGGGAAAGTGGTTCCCCGAAAACTGAGCACCGTCCTCGTATTCTCTCTTTTTCCCCGGGCGGTGTTGGCTGCCCTTGAGACACTGACGTGTTGAAAAGGTCGGCTAAATTTTTAATTGCCCCCCTTAAAATGCTGGGAGAAAAAAAAAGGGGTTTTGCCTAGCAACCCAAACGTCCTGATTCTTCTCCCCCTTTTTTGTGGCGGATTTTGGCCCCCTTGGTCCCCTCGCTGTAGTTCGAAAAGGTCAGGCTCAAGTTATTGCCCCCCTTAATCCCTGGGGGGAGAAAAGTGGTTCCCCTGCAATCGAGCCCGTCCTCGTTTTTCCTCTTCCCCTTTTTTGTCGGGGGAGTTGGCCCCCTTGGTCCTCGCGGTTTTCTTTAAAATCCCCTACATCCCTGGTGAGAGGGGAAGTGGTTCCCTAGAACTCGAGACGCCTGTTTTCCCTCTCTTTTGGGCGGGGGTTGGCTGCCCTTGAGTACACCGATGTAGTTCTTGGTCGGGCCAATGTTATTTGCTCCCCTTACTCCCTGGGAGAAGGAAAGTGGTTCCCTAGCAACCCGGGGGACCGTCCTGTATTCTTTTCTTTTGTGGCGGTGTTGGCTGCCTTGATTAACCGTTGTAGTTCGTTAAGGCAGGCTCAATGTTATTGGCCCCTTTTTAAATGCCTGGGAGAGAGGAGTGGTTGCCTAGAACTCGAGCCCCGCCCCCTCGTATTTTCTCTCTCTCTCTTTGGGGGGCGGATGTTGTTGCCTTAAATACATGATGTATTTCTTTTAAGGTCGGGCTAATTTTATTTGCTCCCTTACATGCTGGGAGGGGAAGGGGTTTGCCTGCAACTCGACACCTCCTGTTTCTCTCTCTCTCTTTGTCGGCGGATTTGGCTGCCTTGGTACACTCGACTGTAGTTCTTTAAAAGGTCAGGCTCAATGTTATTTGCTCCCCTTACATGCCTGGAGAGAGAGAAGTGGTTGCCTAGCAACTCGAGCACCGTCCTCGTATTCTCTCTTTGTGGGCGGATGTTGGCTGCCCTTGAGTACACTCGCCTGTAGTTCGTTAAGGTCAGGCTCAATGTTATTTGTTCCCCTTACTTTGCCTGGGAGAGAGGAAGGGTGCCTAGAAACTCGAGCACCGTCCTGTATTCTCTCCCTCTCTTCCCCTTTTTTTTTTTTTTTTTTTTTTTTTTTTTTTTTTTTTTTTTTTTTTTTTTTTTTTTTTTTTTTTTTTTTTTTTTTTTTTTTTTTTTTTTTTTTTTTTTTTTTTTTTTTTTTTTTTTTTTTTTTTTTTTTTTTTTTTTTTTTTTTTTTTTTTTTTTTTTTTTTTTTTTTTTTTTTTTTTTTTTTTTTTTTTTTTTTTTTTTTTTTTTTTTTTTTTTTTTTTTTTTTTTTTTTTTTTTTTTTTTTTTTTTTTTTTTTTTTTTTTTTTTTTTTTTTTTTTTTTTTTTTTTTTTTTTTTTTTTTTTTTTTTTTTTTTTTTTTTTTTTTTTTTTTTTTTTTTTTTTTTTTTTTTTTTTTTTTTTTTTTTTTTTTTTTTTTTTTTTTTTTTTTTTTTTTTTTTTTTTTTTTTTTTTTTTTTTTTTTTTTTTTTTTTTTTTTTTTTTTTTTTTTTTTTTTTTTTTTTTTTTTTTTTTTTTTTTTTTTTTTTTTTTTTTCCCCCCCCCCCCCCCCCCCCCCCCCCCCCCCCCCCCCCCCCCCCCCCCCCCCCCCCCCCCCCCCCCCCCCCCCCCCCCCCCCCCCCCCCCCCCCCCCCCCCCCCCCCCCCCCCCCCCCCCCCCCCCCCCCCCCCCCCCCCCCCCCCCCCCCCCCCCCCCCCCCCCCCCCCCCCCCCCCCCCCCCCCCCCCCCCCCCCCCCCCCCCCCCCCCCCCCCCCCCCCCCCCCCCCCCCCCCCCCCCCCCCCCCCCCCCCCCCCCCCCCCCCCCCCCCCCCCCCCCCCCCCCCCCCCCCCCCCCCCCCCCCCCCCCCCCCCCCCCCCCCCCCCCCCCCCCCCCCCCCCCCCCCCCCCCCCCCCCCCCCCCCCCCCCCCCCCCCCCCCCCCCCCTCCCCCCCTCCCCTTCTTACCCCTCCTTTTTTTGGGGGTGGGGCCCTTTCCCATCGATGTTTTCGAAAAAGGTCGGCTAAAATTTTATTGCCCCTTACATCCTGGGAGGAGAAGTGGTTGCCTAGCAATCGAGCCCCTCCTCGTTTTCTCTCTTTTTCTCTTTTGGGGTGTTGGCTGCCCTTAGTAACTCGACTGTAGTTCGTTAAGGTCGGTCAATGTAGGGCCCCCTTCCCCTGGGGAAAAGGGGAAGGGGGTTGCCTGAACCCCCAACCCTCTTTCCCCCTTTTCTTTTGGGGGGTTGGCCCCCTTAGTACTCATGTATTTGTTAATCGTTAAGATTTGCTCCCCTTACTCCTAAAAAAGGGGTGGTTGTGCCCCTGAGCCCCTCGACTTTTTTTTGTGGGTATGTTGGCCCCCCCCTTAAACCGGGGAGATTGTTTAGGGAAATGTAGTCCCAAAATCCTAGGGCAAAAAGTGGTTGCCAAAAACCGGACGTTCGTATTTCCCTTTTTTCTCCCCTTCTTTTGGGGGGGTGGGGGGCGGGCTGGTCCCCGCTGTTTTTTTTGGCGGTTTTTGTTTTTCCCCCTTAAATTTTTTAAGAGGAAAGTTTTGCCCAGCCTGAGAGGTTTTCCCTCCTTTTGGCGGTTTCTCCCTTGGCCCCCGGGGATGTTTTTTCTTGGGTAGGTATTTTTTTTTGGCCCCCTTTTTTGCTTAAAAAGGGGTGGGGGGGAATGGGCCCACCCTCTCTTTCTTTCTTTTCCTGGGGGGGGGGGCCCGGGTTAATCACGTTTTTCTTTTAAAGGTGGCTTTTTTGGGCCCCCCTTCCTGCTGGTGAGAGAAAAAGTGGTTTGCCTCGAATACCGTCCTGTATTCTCTCTTCTCTTTTTTGGGGATGTTGGCCCCCTTGAGTAACTCGACTGTAGTTCTTTTAAGGTGGGCTCAATGTTTTTTTTCCCCCTTTAAGGAAAGGGGAAGAATGGTTTCCCTGAAACTCCCCCGCCCGATTTTCCTCCTTTTTTTGGGGATTTGGGGCCCCCTTAGTAACTCAATTTTATTCTTAACCCCGGGTAAGAAATGTCCCCTACATCCGTTTTGGGGCCAAAATTTGGGGCCCCGCCTTTGGTTCCCCCTTTTTTTTTGGGGGTTTTGGCTCCCTTAGTAAGAGATTTTGTTGGGGGCGGCCCAAAATTATTTTCCTTTGTGGGGAGGGGGGGGTTTCCGGGGAAACTGAGAAAGCCCTCGTATTCTCCTTTGGGGGGAGGGTGTTGAGCTCGACTTTTTCGTATTTCGTCGTTTTTGGGGCTCCCTTGTGGAGGGGGTGGTTGAAGAAAACTCATGTCCTGTTTCCCTTTTTTTGGGGGGGTGTTGGGCTCCCTTTGGTACCCCTCGTTTTTTTTTGGTTTTGGCTCTGTTTACTCCCCTTTTTTGGGGAGGGAAAAGTTTTTGCCCCAATCGAGAAAGTTTGTTTTCCTCCCCGCCCGGGGGATTTCTCCTTGGTCTTTTGCGGGTTTTTTAGGTAGGGTTAAGTTTTTTTGTTTTTCCCCCTTTGGGGAGAAAAAAGGGTTCCCTCAAACCAAAGACCCCTGTATTCTTCTTTGTTGGGAGTTGTGCCTTGGAGTACCTCGAGTAGTTTTTAAAGGTCAGGCTAAATGTTTTTCCCCCCTTTACATCCCTGGGGAGAGGAAGGGGGTTCCCTAGCCTCGAGACCGTCCTCGTATTCTCTCTTTTTTACGGCGGTTTGGGTCCCCTTGGTCACTCGCTGTGTTTTTAAGGTCGGGCCCTAATTTTTTCTCCCCTTAAAGGGTGGGGGGGGAAGGGGGCCCTACCCTCGGAACCCCCCTTGTTTTTCCCCCCTCCTTTTTTTTTAGGCATTTTTTGCTCCCTTAAGCCTGGTGAGCTTTAAGGTTGGTAAATGACCCCCCCTTTAATCCTGGGGGGAAATTTTTGCCGCCTGGACCGTCTGTATTCTTCCTCTTTTTGGCCCCTTTCGCCCTGAGAACGGAGTGTTGTTAAGGGGGGTCAATTTTTTTCTCCCTTTTTTTTTGGGGGGAGGGTTGCCGGAACTCGGCCCGTTTGTATTTCCCCCCTTTTTCTTCCTTTTTGGGGGAGTGGTGCCCTTTGGACCCCTCCTGTATTTTTCCCCCCTTTTTTTGCCCCTTTTGCCTTTGGGGGAAAGGGAGTGGTTGAAGCCTGGCCAGTTTTGTTTTTTTCTCCTTTTTTGTGGGGGAAAAGTGGGCCCTTTGATACCCTCGACTTTTCTTGGCGGCTTTTTTCCCCCCTTACTGCCTGGGAAGGAAAAAGTTTTTGCCCCCCCCCGGGTGGGATTTTTTTTTCCTTTTTGGGCCGGTTTCCCCTTTTTCCCGGATGTGTTTTGGTCACCATGTATTTGTTTAGGCGGTGGGGGGAAAATTTTACCCATGAGAGCCCCTCAAAACCCTCTTCCTTTCCCTGTGGCGTTGGTCCTGACTGAGTTTCTTTATCAGGCTCAATGTTATTTGCCCCCTTCATGCCGGGAGAGAGAAAGTTTTTGCCTAGCAACTCGACACCCTCGTTTTCTTCTTTTTGGGGGGATTTTTGGCTCCCCTTGAGTACACTGATGTGTCTTTTAAGGGTTTTTTTTTGCCCCCTTTATTTGTTTTAAAAATGGGGAGAAGGAAGGGTTTGGCAAATGGCCCTTGAAAATTCCTTTTTCTTTTGGGGGGATGTTGGCTCCCTTTAATTTAGGGGTTTTTTGGTGGCCTCAATGTTATTTCCCCCCTTTTCCCTCCTGGGGGAAAAAAAGTGGTGCCCCCCTGAGCCCCCTTATTCTTTTTTTTGGGGGTTGTTGTCCTTAAAAGGGGGGGAAAAATTTTTCGGTCGGGTCCTTTTATTCCCCCTTTTCCCCTTGGGGGGGGGAAAAATTTCTCTGATCGAGCCCGCCTCGTTTTCCCCTTTCTCTTTAGGGGGGAAATTTTGGGCTGTTTGGTACCCCCGGTATTCTTTTTGCAATTTTGTTTTTTCTCCCCTTTTCTGGTGGCCAAAAAATGGTTTTTTAAAAACTGGACCGTTTTCAAAACCTTTTCCTTTTTTGGGCTTTCGCGTTGGTCCTTTGCGTATTCTTTAAATTTTAGGTCTTTTTTTTGCTCCCCTTACATGCTGGAGAGGAGAAAGTGGTTGCCTAGCAACTCGGCACCGTCCTCGTTTTCTCGTTTTCGGCGGTTTTGGCTCCCCTTGGTACATCGACGTAGTTCGTTAAGGTCAGGGCTCAATGTTATTTGCTCCCCCTTCCTGGGAGGAGGGGGGGAAGGGTCCTACCCCCCCCGGGCCCCGTTTTTCCTTTTGCCCGGGGAAAATTGGCCCCCCTTTGGTCACTCTGTATTTGTGGTCGGGCTAAAGATTTGTTTTTACAGCCGGGAAAAAGGGGTGGTTTTTTCCTCTTTCCTTCCTTTTTTTCTTTTTGTCCGGATTTTGGTGCCCTTGAGTACACCGCTGTTGTTGGTTAGGTCAGGTTTTTTTTTTTCCCCCCAATGGGGGGGAAAAAAAGGGGGGGGGCCCCCCCGAAACTCCCCCTCTTTTTTTTCCCCTTTTTCCCCTTTTTGTCGGATGGGGGGGTCCCGGTCATTCAATTTTTCTTTAAAGGTCGGTAGTTTTCCCCCCCCTTAATCGGGGGGAGGAAGGGTTCCTCCTCGGGCCCGTTGATTCTCCTTTTTTGGCGGGGATGTTTTTCCCCTTGGTAAAGGAAAGGGTGTTCAATCGGGTAGTTTTTTCCCCCCTTCTGGGGTGGGGGGGGTGTTGCCTGCACTCGAGACCCCCCGTATTTCCTCTTTTTTCCCCCTTTTTGGGGGGGATGTTGCTCCCCTTTGGCCCTATTTTTTTTTTTGGGGCGGATTTTTTGCTCCCTTTCATGCGGGGAGGGGAAGGGTTCCCCCCAATTTTAACCCCCCCTTTTTTTCCTTTTTTTTTGTGGGCGGATTTGGCTCCGGGGTCCCCCTGGTTTTTGGCCCCAGGCTCAATGTTTTTTGGCTTTATGTTTAAGGGGAAGGGGGCCTAGCACCGCCCCTCTTTCCCCCTTTGTGGGGGTTTTGGCTGCCTTGAGTAACTCGACTGTAGTTCGTTAGGTCGGTCAATGTTATTGGCTCCCCTTACAGTGGGAGAGAGAAGGGGTTTTTGTGGGTTTTTTTTTCCTTTTTTTTTTGGGGGTTTTTGGGCCCCCTTGGTACAACCGGGCCCTGTATTCTTTAATGGGCCAATGTTTTCCCCCCTTTACATGCGGGGAGGGGAAGGGGAAAAAATTTTGGCCCCCTCTGTTTTTTTCTCCTTTTGGCGGTTTTTTCCCCCTTGTTACCCGCTTTGTTCTTGGTGGGCTCAATTTTATTGTCCCCTTTCCCCGGGGGGGGAAAAAAGTTTTTGAAAGAAATGGGCCGTCCCGTTTCTCTTTCCTCTTTGTCGGGGATTTTGGCCCCCTTGGTACCTCGCTGTATTTTCGGTCGGCTCAATGTTTTTGCCCCCCCTTACATGCTGGAGGAGGAAGTGGTTCCCAAAAGGCA
>JARBHB010000628.1:0-10249 GCA_029891345.1 Dryococelus australis | reverse complement strand
TCGTATAATTGTATGAAAATATTGTTAACAGCTAACATAACTGGGTAAGCACAGTATTCGCTGTTCCTTGAGTAAATAACCTCTAATGCTGTGCTTTTGTTTCAAAGCAAATTTTTTTTATGCTTTCTTTCCTGAAATTTCAACAAGTCTCTGTCTGTATGATTTTTCTCCTGTTGACCTTAAACTCACTGTCCTTTCGAAACTTCAATTTTGCTACGGACTTTCTAAGATTTGAAATAGATGGAAATTGCCGGGTGTCCAGTTAGAAATACAGAGAGTATGAGACAGTATACAACTTATTAAAAATAAGGAAATATGCGTTTTTATATGCAAAAATTAAATATTATGATTAAATATACTATAATTGACTCATATTATTTTCAATGCACGATAGAAAGTATAGCAGTTCACAGATAAATAGTTTGAATTTTTTGTATTTTAGAATATTAAATTCTTGCTGTTCATGTGCACATTTAAATTCATTTTCGAATTTATCCTGCTGTCTTTAAAATAATTTTAATTTGTGAAACAGGAAATATTTAATGTATGTAGTGAATACATCTAATGTAGTCTAATCAGTAAATGTCCAGGCGAGTTGTGGGGGCTGTTGTTGTATTGCATGCAGTTCCCTGCTACAAGACTGCCCATGATCTTCTGAAATGTAGAAACTGGCATCCTGGCTCAGACACAAATAGCTACTGAGATTTCTCACTCTGATTTCACATTACATAACTATACATATCCGGTATTTTGAAAAAGAGATTATTTAAAATCTATGAAGGTATTGGTAGCGGGTTAGAAGAAACTGTGAACAAATGCATTTCTGCTTTACAAAAGAAACTATCATGTATTGACGCAGAAGCAAAGCCCTTTAAATAATCATAACAAAATTAATTTGAATTTTTTTTTTTTCAAACAAACATATTTAAGAAGATATTTCTCATTCAGATAAAAGAATTTCCTAATTTTTACAGTACATTTTGCAGATTTTGTTTGCTGTGCGTTCATTGAAAACAATTAATTTATTCTTAAATCACAGCACTTAAAAGTTTGTATATTTTAAAAAGGCAAGGTGCGGTGACAGACACGGACAGACACATTTTACTGACATGATATATTTTGTGATTTGAAACCTGAAACATACCTACATGTGACTGGAAATAACCGAATGCCTTTAGAGTGCAAATAAAACCTACAATTAGAATAAATATTGCCATCGCGGACAAAACAGTACCTTAAGTGTGTTTGCAGGTATGGAATTCGTAATTACCTTTTTTGTTTTGTAAGTAGAGCAACTAATGAAGATTTTCTTTTAAATTTTGTATTGCGACAAAAGTTAGAAACGATGTCTCTTGTCTGAGAGCAATTCTATATGTCCGGAAGTTAGAGAATAACACTGGTGGAAAACACACGCTTTCCTATGAGATGTTTTGTTCGTATATTAAATTAAATACTTGAAGACATATATAATTATACATATCTGACTCTTAATTGCAACTATAAAAATTATATAATTTATAATATTTTATATAATTAGAGATGATGGATATGAAATGAATGGTGAGGGAAATGCAGGCTTTTGGTGTCGCCAAATGTAGGACACCAATCGGAAAGTAAAGATAAACTTGACTAAAATGTAAGGCTTGATGGTAGAAAATAAGAGCACGTCAAAGTATCAAAAAATTCGAGATCAAATTGTGATAAAATAACACGACTGGCATGCCTCTGCCCCATAGCATCCGTTTTATTTACCTTACTTTTGGCTTGTAAAGAGTCTGACAGACCATGAAGAAGACACTTCCACAAACATGTTAAGCACATTAGTTCGTTAGATCGACTCTAATTATTATATGTATAATAATCATATTTCCAGGTCAATTTTTAAAGAAATGTTTATTATATCTAAATTCATAAAAAAATTATGAGGTAATTTAAACATTTATTACTGGTTAAGTAGTATCTTATTACTATTTAAGATACTATATTTAATAGCTTTTATTTCCTTAAAAAGTATTTATATAAAAAGCTTGACTGTGTTGGAAAGATATAAATGATATGATAGAACTTATGTATATATATTTAAAATTTATTCAACAATGTTTTTGAAAAATGTTAATATCACGCTAAACGTTTCCTCTGGTAAATGTACTAAGTGTAGGTAATTATTCAGTACATAGTAACATTTCCTGGTACTTCATTTGTAATAGTTACGGCCAGGGTAATACTTGGTTGGCAATGCGCGGAAGATCGGATCCCTGGTTGGTCAGTGCATGCTCTACTCTGCGGGCTAACAAGTCGGGGTTTATAGTTAATGAAAAATACAATCTCTGTTCAATTGAGAGAGAACAGTTATAACAAATAGATGTTCACTTAATGTGAATATACTCGGTATTATTCGTTTAATTAATGTCTCGGAACTTGTTTGAATGGTGATTATCTCATTTCTTATTGTTTATTTAGTTTCTTGTTGTGCGTGCTTCGTGTCTCGGTGCTTGTAATGTTATTTATGTTTCGGTACTTGTTAAATAGGAAACCAATATCGTTATTATTGTTTAAAATATTTCTCTTGCACGTGTTTAGTGTCTCGGTAATTGTGATAATAATTGCTCAGTTCCAAATTACTCTATCAATCGTGTCAGTGTTTGTGATTGATTGGTTTAATTGCTAAATACTCAATATATTTTTATTCAAATCCTATATTTGTATATGGTAAAAATTTAGTTATTATTTAAAAAAATTAATTTGTATTGGTTAAAATTCATTATTTTACAAACACCTGATTATTACATTTCTGTAATTGCACAAATTTGTTACAAGTTGAAACCAACATACGCTTGCCACGCAAACAATTTGCTGCAAATCTAAGTGAAAATGAAGGACTTCTTAGAAATACTTATTCCTCAGAGAACTATTGCGATGTGAGCAGTCCTGCAACTCGAAGCTAGTAAATTAGGGAAGAATTTTGTGTGCAGAACTAAAATTCACTGTGTAAGGGTAGTTACAAATTACTCCCTTAGCAACTAATAGTCAGAAAATTGCTTACATATAATCATGTGTGATAGTAAATATTTTACAGTTTTATATGTTATATCTTTAAATGTAAATGTCTCCCTATTTTTTAAAGAAATTTAGTACAATATTTAGCTTGAAATATTATAATGACCCATAACCACGCTTTGAAAATCAGGTTGTCATAAGCTAAGCCTCCGACGCATGTACGATTGTGGAGTCCATATTGCAGGCACTTATTCCAAGGCCTAGGTGGTAGAATTTTTGAGAAAATGAATGACGCCTTCTGGGAGAAATACACGCATATACATGTGTTATACGTCTGGTTTTTGTGTCTCTATTGTATAAAGGGTTTTGTTTGAGGAAATAATATCAACACTGGTTGGCAATGAGTTACTTATATAAACATTTTAGTTTCCTTATAGGCAGAGCTGGCTGATAACACAGTATTTCAGAAAAAACTAGTTTATGAAAAGAGACTTTCCTTACCTGGAATGTTGACAATGCCGAGCACTACTGCAGAGTTTATTATCGTTACGTTAATGAACGTCACGTCCCTAGAAGGATGTTGTTATAACGACGATGGACGCCAGCCTTGTTTATATTTCTCTACTTGTAGAAGACGAAGCTCGGTAGGAAGGTAAACTGTTTGGCAAAGATACAGTTAGAGATACGCTTCGCTCGGGCACAGACGCTTACCTTCCGAGCTCCAGTATTAATTATTGTTAAGTTTTGGCAAGTATCTGTGTCAAAAATACTGTATTGTATCAGCTTTTTAAGATGATATTTCTCATTGTTTTGGAATTTGGTTATCTGGGAGAGATTTAAGAAACCCCTCCTTATTACAGTTATTAATTGTCAAATCATTACAGTTTTCAAAATATAACACTCAAATTCCTACACAGGAGTATTATAGTCAGGTTGAATAAGTTGAATTAGAGTATAAGCGCAGGCATACTGCATTTGTGTTACAAGCTACGAAAGTAGCAATTACACCTTTTTTTACAGTTTATAGTTTAAACTATTTATTAAATGAATGTTAACAGTTTCGCTTGAATGAACAAAAGAATATCTGGAGAAATCTGACCCCTATTTCCAACAAAATTCAGAGTGCCAAGACTTGCTGACCTGATTATCAATAACACGCATACTGAATCAGTATGTTCTGCACACTATACAGACTGCATTAAATGCAGTTTGATTGGAATGAAATATCTACCAGAAAAAGCTAGTGTACGGCAGAATTCCGGAGATTAAGAACTTCTACTTTTATATTTTGAAAACAATAAAGATTATACAACAAATAACTGCATTAAGGGGGCACATTTCGAAAGATATTTCAGATAACCAAATGAAAAAAAGTGAAATATAACATTAAGTGTAAGAGATGCCAATTACATTTAGTAAACACACTACAGTTTCATGTCATAGACTGGTGTCATGTTGGACTGACCTGCCAAACGAGGCTCAGTCACATGAGAAGTAATTTCTTCTTCTGCGGCTTGGCTTGCCAAGATATGTCATGTGACACGATGTAAAGTTTCAAAGGCGAAATCAGTTATCAGTAATATAGTTCTCATCTATATCCATATAGCGTCTTCTTACACATACTTCTCGTCTTATCATGGATAAGTTAACATTAAAGTAATTAATATTTTAAAATTTAAATCGCACTTCTGGCTACCATGAAAAGCATAAATAGAAATATTATTATGGTAATACACCATCAATAATAGAGTTTCTTCTATAATTTTTACTGTATTAAATTCGAAAATATGTTTTTGTATTTAGAATTATCCATATTATTCGTATCATAAAAAGAAGAAAAGCATGTAGTACAGTAATCTCAGTGTCATAGGAAACCATATGACTTCCATTCAACTTGTATTTGCAAAGTATGTATTACAGAACGAAGTACACTAAATTCGGCTGATATTTTCTTAATACACAAAAGATTATTTTATATCTCGTGGATATTTTCGCTCCTAAACATACATTCATCATTCATTAAACCAACACATGTATCTCATATAACATTCCGACAGTAAATAAATAGAAAAAATATACGACGATTAAATATTTTATAACAGCAAATGTTGTCACGGAATTCAAGAACATTAACACATTACTATTTGTGACCAGTCAGAAGAATATCACATGTGGCACGTCTATAAAACAATACTGCGACACTCTGTATATGTAGATGAGTTCTCTGTGTGTTTAAAGCTATGCGGCTAAAGTCTTAAATAAAATAATTGATGACATTCCGACAGTACAATTACACTATTTAAAACATTAATCCACACCCATGAACTATACAAACATATATTTAATATGCAAATGAATCTGAACTATTTTCTTGAGGATTACATAATCCAGTACATAAGGAAAAGTCAATTTCAAAATCATGAAATATATTTATAATGAACAGTTTTGCAGAAAATATATGTGAACTTTGAAATATTTCCGCAAGTTTATCATAACATGAAAAGTTAGATTCTGTCCGGTGGTATTACAATGTAATAACTTAGCTTATTTGAGTTGTAATATAATTTACAGCAAAACATGCATAATTAATTTTTTCACTATATAGTAAAAAAATATAGAATAATTTAAATTCTTTACCATAATTAAAAAATGAATTTATTTTAATATATTTTCCACAATTTTAGAGCTTTTGTAACTTCAGTGAACGTCCCTTTCTGATGTACTTGAAATTTTTGTTTTGGTTAATTTAAACTGTGATCTATGGACTGTACGTATCTGAAGTTTTACTATTGCGAATAACTGAATTGTATTCGTGTATACAGCGATATAATATTGTCGTTAAAACACTTTAGGCGTGAAAAAGAAAAAAGAGGTGATTGGAACACCATAAGTGTAGAGTTCCAAAGATTCTATAAATATATAATTATATATTTGTTGCGTTTTTTTTTTTCCTCCGAAATAGGTCACAGAGCATTTCAGTGCCCTTATAATGGACAGAGTAAGGTGTTCTAGGTATTCATTTGTTAGTATCATGTTACCTTTGAACATATTGTACCATATACAGTCATAAATTACCCTCATTTTGTTTTTTTGTAATTCAGGAGCGACATGTAGTTTATAAGACTACTCAAATACAGAATCAAGTTGAAATGATTTTCAAGAGAAATCAATTCTTTGACACGAACTAATGTAACAATTTGTTTCAATCTAGTTTGTCATGTTTACGAAATTCCCTCTTCGTTTGCAGGTAAATATGGATTCTACAACTGGAGAACCCGCTACTCTATATCTCAGGATTCTGCTGATCTTAAGTAAACTAACAGGCCTGGACACGTCGAACATAAAAATTACAGTTATTTTTCATAGATCTGCATCAGGTACAGTATACAGTGTAGGGATAGCCTTAATTCAGACTATATTTTGGATATGGAACTTGAACGCATGCATCAGTGGAAATGTGAAAGATGGGATGTTCTTTAGTGCTGGTAACAACATTGCACATCGCCATCTTGACCAATATAGTAAACAATTACTTCAACAGCAACTGCAGGGGAGAAATAATTAATAGTTTATTGGAGGTTGACAAAGAATTTTTCCAAAGCTATCTGGAATACTCCAAGAGAAACACTTGCTTTTTCAAAAGGATAGTATCAACAGTTCTTTTCTGCGCGATTCTCCTAGTAGGATTTGAGTTAGATATAATTGGTTCTACTGTTTGGGAGATATCAATCACTGTCATATGCTTCAATATTTACCACTTATCTGCCCAGACTCTATCATTGAACTACGCACACTGTGTAGTACAGGTGAAACCGCGCCTTGAAATGCTCAACAAGAAAATACGAGAATTGAATAACACACAATAATTTAGTAATATTGGAGACAGCCACCATTGGTTAAACCCTATTTCACGTCTTTCGAACACTACACAGCTAGAGACCGCAATTGGAATACAAGGTAACCTGCAACATGGCACTCTACATCACAGGCCGATAAATTCTGCAATGGAAATCTTTCACCTTAGAGTGATTTATGAAAAGGTGTGCAAGTGCATCTTCTTGATAAATTATGCATATGGCCTGCAAGTGTTGTCAGTTCTTCTAAGCTGCCTTGTTGTCATCACAAATGGAATTCATTTAGGAATATTTATGAACAGTTCAGTGCACACAGCACCGGGCTTCCATCGTTTTATTTATCTCTCAAGATCTCTTCTTTTAACGCTTGAAATTGTAGTCATCTCAAGCCTCCGATACGCCCACTTAGAGGTCAGGAACTCTATGGATATCTTACAAGATCTGCTGCTAGAAATGCCAGTCGATGGGGACGTGGATGAACAACTGAATATGTTCCATGACCAGATCTCTAGCCAAGATTTATCTTTCACTGCAGCAGGCGTTTTCACAAATGAGATTTCCTTTATTGTCTCCATAGTGATATCAGCTTCATCGTATCTCGTTGTTATTATACAAATGTCTTTTTTGAAATTGCGTGAGAAGCCATGAAATATTTCAGTACTACACACTTTTAATTGTACATGTCTGTAGTTGCAATTATTTGTATAATCTTTAAAGAATATATTCGTATTTACTTACTCTTCACGCTTTGCGTTACTTATATTTATAATATTTACACTGTAATTTGGCTTATTTTTCACAGACATTAGAGTATCATTTTAATGTAGAAAACTCTGAAATGTTAATATTTCTTATTTTGGCGGTGATTGATGGCAATGTATTAATGTTTTTAAATAATAAATATATAATTTGAAATTTCTATATCTATTTTGAAAAGATTTTTGAAATTTTCTTTTTACTTCCAGCCTAAAGTAACAAAAACCTTTACTTTTATTAAGACAAAATACTACTTCAGGATAGTCTCTTTCTACGGAGAAAACTACAAAAATATAGTTTTTATCGGAGTCCGCAAATTTTGGTGCAAAATAAGCACACTGCCATTCTGATCCAACCCACTCTCTGAAAGTGAGTAGATCGTATTTTTAACTATAGCAAAATGTTAGTCGTACCCAAGTGTGTGTGTTTTCAAGTTAATTGGACGGTGGTACATGTTGATGCCATTTTTTTCATCGTCTAACAGGATCAATGTTTTTCCGCCTGGTACATGTGGAATATGCCTCTCAAGGAAAAAGGCAATCAAGATGTAAATGTTTGTCAGAAAAAGTACATCTACTTATGTAGATGAATGACTCACTGACTCACAAGTCAGCGCTCGGAAATGTTTCTTAAAGGGGTTCTGCGTAGACTTGACGTGTGTCTAATATCTGAAGACCCAGAGAACATACGCAGGATTTAGAAAACTTAGTAATCACCTTTTCACTGCAGATTAGAGCCGTAAGAATCATTATAAGACCAGTAAGTTGCGCAATTTTGAGGTAAACGACCTATTCCTACGGAGAACTAATCCAGTCAGTTCAATTGGGGAAATCGTCACAAAGATATCAGTTTTCGTTATGATGGCCCATACTGTGTTACTGGTGTAATACGCAATAATTGCTACGAGTTGTCTATTCTGGAAGGAATTTCAATAGGCAAGTATAATATTACACGATTGAAACCCTATCGAAAGACCTGTATTGAATTCTGAGTTACCCAGCAATGGCAGAATATATTGTCAATATGTGACTAGCTTATGGTACTTGACGAAAGTTTGTCCAGAATACGTACAAAGAATATCAATTTTAATGAACGATAGGGTTCGCGAAACTAAATTATTTACAAGAATATCGTTTCAAAAATAAGTTGTTGAAACATAAAAACACACAACTTATATGACCTAACATAACGCCACATGTGTGGAAAATTGGTTGAAGTCGATTGATTGATCATTGAAATATGACAAAAAAAAACATTTTAAGAAAGGCAATCTCATAAAAAATGCTTAAAAAGTGTTTCTGTAGGCGCTGGTTCTAATAGACACAATCATCATAAAATGTTTGACTGAATTAGGTTAAACTGTTATATAAGATACATATTGTAAACATGTCTAAATATTGATATTGGGCACCTTTTTGAAAATCATTATCTTGCCCTGTGGTTAGTGTAACAACTGGGGAAACAATTGACAGATTGCTACCAAATTCGGCACACATGTAGTAGTACGGCAGTTGATGTATACACATTTGTTTCAAAATTGTCTGCCATATATTTTATAAATGGGGATAATAAATCTATTTCAGCATAGTACACTAAATCTTTTAAAACATGTAATCAATTCCTACTTTGATTTTATATCCTGGGAGAACATATAAATAATACCAAATGTGTTTACACAGATTATCTTTTGTCCTCCATTTTGTAAGATAGTGCAAAAAGAAAAAATTAAAGTTTTGAGTCATATATTGAGGAACAATAGACCGATTACTACCAAATATTGCAAACAAGAAGTATTGCTGTAGGTGATGTTGACTGATAGGTTTTAGGTATGTCAGACATTTAATTTCAAAATGGCAGCGGTGCAGCTATTTTAGTTCTTTATGATATATCGTTGAAATTGTGTAGGTAATCAATTCAAATAAGACATTGTGTGCTGTCTATATATATTACGAACAACAAATGTTTACACATTAAACATTTTTTATTCCGTCATTTTATAAAACATAGTAATATGAAATGTTAAAATATAGGTTGCCCCAAACTGTAAGATATTGTTTGTGTAACTAAAGATTTGTTTGGCTACACATACATTAAACAGTTTGGGCCGATATAAAAATATTCTACAAGTTCGAGCATCTATTCTATCCTAGAGCATTTGTGTTCGAGTTCTACGCCTTTCTAATTTCAGCTAAACTGACAACTGAGGCCAACGGAAAGAATTTAAATAGACACAGCGCAAAGATTGGGCACCATATGGAAAAAAATATTTGAGATTTTACATATTTACTTGTCAGTTTATTGTTCAATTATTTTATTAAAGTAATTATATGATTGCTAAACATCAATGGATGCACTAACAAACTGGTTACAATCCTAATTGTCACAAAAATACAAACAAACTCTCAAGCTGTATTTTCGAACTATGGCAATCATTGAGTTGCCAAACAAATATATACCGTTTATTCAAACAAAATATTTAGTTGATAGTTGAATTTTTTTGGCCAACACAGAGATTTTGTTAATTCATACATATATTTTATACATGAACAAATGTAGTTTGCTGGCTTTCAAATTTTGTTTGCTCAACAGTATATTTTGTTAGTGCATCTAAATATATTATATTTGGCCCTATACAATCAAAT
>JARBHB010000627.1:0-10250 GCA_029891345.1 Dryococelus australis | reverse complement strand
TTCTTAAGCAAATCGTAGTTATTACATTCTTGTAAGGACAATTAGTTACATGCGAACTTCTTAGACGTTTTGAATTGTAGCCATACCACATTATAGTTTTGTAATAAATATATCCCAAAAACGACAAATGAGATACATGTGTTCTATTAAGCTGAAATGAACTGTTGTCATCATTCTTAAGCAAATCGTAGTTATTACATTCTTTTAAGGACAATTAGTTACATGCGTTCTTCTTAGAAGTATTGAATTGTAGTCATAACACTTTAAAGTTTTGTAATAATTATATCCCAAAAACGACAAATGGGATGCATGTGATCTATTAAGCTGAAATGAACTGTTGCCATCATTCTTAAGCAAATCGTAGTTATAACACTCTTGTAAGGACAATTAGTTACATGCGAACTTCTTAGACGTATTGAATTGTAGCCATACCTCTTTAAAGTTTTGTAATAAATATATCCCAAAAACGACAAATGAGATACATGTGTTCTATTTAGCTGAATTGAACTTTTGTCGTCGTTCTTAAGCAAATCGTAGTTTTTACATTCTTTTAAGGACAATTAGTTACATGCGTACTTCTTAGAAGTATTGAATTGTAGCCATAACACTTTAAAGTTTTGTAATAATTATATCCCAAAAACGACAAATGAGATGCATGTGATCTATTAAGCTGAAATGAACTGTTGCCATCATTCTTAAGCAAATCGTAGTTATAACACTCTTGTAAGGACAATTAGTTACATGCGAACTTCTTAGACGTATTGAATTGTAGCCATACCTCTTTAAAGTTTTGTAATAAATATATCCCAAAAACGACAAATGAGATACATGTGTTCTATTAAGCTGAAATGAACTGTTGTCATCATTCTTAAGCAAATCGTAGTTATTACATTCTTGTAAGGACAATTAGTTACATGCTTCTTCTTAGAAGTATTGAATTGTAGTCATACCACTTTAAAGTTTTTATAATAAATATATCCCAAAAACGACAAATGAGATACATGTGTTCTATTAAGCAGAAATGAACTGTTGTCATCATTCTTAAGCAAATCGTAGTTATTACATTCTTGTAAGGACAATTAGCAACACGCGTACTTCTTAGAAGTATTGAATTGTGTCATACCTCTTTAAGTTTTGTAATAAATATATCCCAAAAACGACAAATGAGATACATGTGATCTATATAGCTGAATTAAACTGTTGTCATCATTCTTAAGCAAATCGTAGTTATTACATTCTTGTAAGGACAGTTAGTTAGATGCGTACTTCTTAGAAGTATTGAATTGTAGCCATAACACTTTAAAGTTTGTAATAAATATATCCCAAAAACGACAAATGAGATATATGTGTTCTATTTAGCTGAATTGATATTGTTGTCATCATTCTTGAGCAAATCGTAGTTATTACATTCTGGTAATGACAATAATTAGATGCGGACATCTTAGAAGTATTGAATTGTAGCCATACCACTTTAAAGTTTTGTAATAATATATCCCAAAAACGACAAATGAGATACATGTGTTCTATATAGCTGAATAGAACTGTTGTCATCATTCTTAAGCAAATCGTAGTTATTACATTCTTGTAAGGGCAATTAATTACATGCGTTCTTCATAGAAGTATTGAATTGTAGTCGTAGCACTTTAAAGTTTTGTAATAAATATATGCCAAAAACGACAAATGAGATACATGTGTTCTATTGAGCTGAAATGAACTGTTGTTATAATTCTTAAGCAAATCGTAGTTATTACATTCTAGTAAGGACAATTATTTACATGCGAACTTCTTAGACGTATTGAATTGTAGCCATACAATTTTAAAGTTTTGTAATAAATATATCCCAAAAACGACAAATGAGATACATGTGTTCTATATAGCTGAATTGAACTGTTGTCATCATTCTTAAGCAAATCATAGTTATTACATTCTTGTAAGGACAATTAGTTACATGCGTTCATCGTAGAAGTATTAAATTGTAGTCATAACACTTTAAAGTTTTGTAATAAATCTATCCCAAAAACGACAAATGAGATACATGTGTTCTGTTAAGCTGAATTAAAACTGTTGTCATCATTCTTAAGCAAATCGTATTTATTACATTCTTGTAAGGACAATTAGTTACATGCGTACTTCTTAGAAGTATTGAATTGAAACCATAACACTTTAAAGTTTTTTAATAAATATATCCCATAAACGACAAATAAGATACATGTGTTTATATAGCTGAATTGAACTGTTGTCATCATTCTTAAGCAAATCGTAGTTATTACATTCTTGTAAGGACAATTAGTTAGATGCGTACTTCTTAGAAGTATTGAATAGGAAATATACCACTTTAAAGTTTTCTAATAAATATATCCCAAAAACGACAAATGAGATACATGTGTTCTATTTAGCTGAAATGAACATTGTCATCATTCTTAAGCAAATCGTGAGTTATTACATTCTTGTAAGGACAATTAGTTACATGCGAACTTCTTAGACGTATTGAATTGTAGCCATAACACTTTTAAAGTTTGTAATAAATATATCCCAAAAACGACAAATGAGATACATGTGTTCTATTAGCTGAAATGAACTGTTGTCATCATTCTTAAGCAAAATCGTAGTTATTACATTCTTGTAAGGACAATTAGTTACATGCGTACTTCTTAAGTATTGAATTGTAGCATACCACTTTAAAGTTTTGTAATAAATATATCCCAAAAACGACAAATGAGATACATGTGTTCTATTAGCTGAATGAACTGTTGTCATCATTCTTAAGCAAATCGTAGTTATTACATTCTTGTAAGGACAATTAGTTACATGCGAACTTCTTAGACGTATTGAATTGTAGCCATACCACTTTAAAGTTTTGTAATAAATATATCCCAAAAACGACAAATGAGATACATGTGTTCTATATAGCTGAATTGAACTGTTGTCATCATTCTTAAGCAAATCGTAGTTATTACATTCTTGTAAGGACAATTAGTTAATGCGTACTCTTAGAAGTATTGAATTGTAGCCATACACTTTAAAGTTTTGTAATAAATATATCCCAAAAACGACAAATGAGATACATGTGTTCTATTTAGCTGAATTGAACTGTTGTCATCATTCTTAAGCAAATCGTAGTTATTACATTCTTGTAAGGACAATTAGACATGCGACTTCTTAGAGTATTGAATTGTAGCCATACACTTTAAAGTTTTGTAATAAATATATCCCAAAAACGACAAATGAGATACATGTGTTCTATTTAGCTGAATTGAACTGTTGTCATCATTCTTAAGCAAATCGTAGTTATTACATTCTTGTAAGGACAATTAGTTACATGCGAACTTCTTAGACGTATTGAATTTAGCCATACACTTTAAAGTTTTGTAATAAATATATCCCAAAAACGACAATGAGTACATATTGTTCTATTAAGCTGAAATGAACTGTTGTCATCATTCTTAAGCAAATCGTAGTTATTACATTCTAAGCCATACACTTAAGTTTTGTAATAAATATATCCCAAAAACGACAAATGAGATACATGTGTTCTATTAGTGAAATGAACTGTTGTCATCATTCTTAAGCAAATCGTAGTTATACATTCTTTAAGGACAATTAGTTACATGCGTTCTTAGAAGTATTGAATTGTAGCATACCACTTTAAAGTTTTGTAATAATATATCCCAAAAACGACAATGAGATACATGTGTTCTATTAGCTGAAATGAACTGTTGCATCATTCTTAAGCAAATCGTAGTTATACATCTTGTAAGGACAATTAGTTACATGCGACTTCTTAGAGTATTGAATTGTAGCCATACCATTTAAAGTTTTGTAATAAATATATCCCAAAAACGACAAATGAGATACATGTGTTCTATTAGCTGAATGAACTGTTGTCATCTTCTTAAGCAAATCGTAGTTTACATTCTTGTAAGGACAATTAGTTACATGCGTACTTCTTAGAAGTATTGAATTGTAGCCATAACACTTTAAAGTTTTGTAATAAATATATCCAAAAACGACAAATGAGATACATGTGTCTATAAGCTGAAATGAACTGTTGCATCATTCTTAAGCAAATCGTAGTTATTACATTCTTGTAAGGACAATTAGTTAATGCGACTTCTTAGAAGTATTGAATTGTAGCCATACCACTTTAAAGTTTTGTAATAAATATATCCCTTTCTTAAGTAATGAACTTTTTATTTAAGCAAATGGATAATTGTGATAGCTAGAACTTTTATTTTAATGTAGTATACATTTAAAGTTTAAATAATATTCAAAAATTAATACATTTTTGTAATAATTTAACCAAATGAGACATTTTAACTAGTTAATGACTTTAGTAATTGTAGAAATTTATTTTGTAAAATATCCAAAAGATGAGATACATTTTTAATTTAATAATTTTTATCAGCAAATTAGTTATTATTTTAAGTTGCATCATTCTTAGAAATGAATATCTTAAGGGTATATATAAAGAATTATACATTTTATTGCTAATTATTTATTTTAAAATTCTTGGGACAATAGTAATGGTCTTTAGAATATAATGTGCATCATTAATTGTAATAATATTCAAGGAAATAGATATTGTTCTTAGTATTGATTGTACATCTTAATTGTTATATTCAAGAATTATAATGTTTTTAGGATTGAATGTATAATTTAAATTTGTATTTTCAAGGACAATAGTATGGAATCTAGAATTTGCATTTAGCATCATTATTTTGTAAAATACAAGCATTAACGTTTATTACTATAAGTTGTAATTTACAAACGATGAATTCTTGTGACATTAGCAAGACTGTATTAGCATACATTTTAATTCTTTAAACAATAACAACAGGTATTTTATATTGAATTGAACTCACTTTTGAAATATACAAAAGAATACATGGTCATTGTATTGAATGTGCTACTTAAATTGTATTATTTAAAGGAAAATTTCATTTTAGAGTTGTTTCTCATTTGTTGATAATATTAAGCAATATACTGGTTTTTAGGAATGATTTCATACTTAAGTTTTAAATTTAAGACAATTTACGTTTTTAGTATGAATGTAGTATTAAATTTTAATAATTCAAAGCAATAGTAATGTGTCTTAGGATGAATGTCCATATTTTAAATTATTATAATCCAAGGACATTAGATAATGGTTTTAAGTATTGAATGTAGCTACATTAAATTGTATAATTTAAGACAATATAATGGTTCATTAGAATGAATTTGTCATCATTAAGTTAGTATAATTCAAGACAATTAAGGTTCTTGGAATTAATTTGAACAATGTTTTAATTTTAAAAAATGGTACTTTTATTTATGAATAACTTAATTTAATAAATATTACAAAGCATTATTACATGCGATTGTTGTTGTGCCATAAAAAGTTTATAATTTAACACAATATTCATGGTCTTTGAATATGTGTTACTTAAATTATATAATCAAGACAAAGATCATGTTTCTAATGAATTGATATACATTTAAATTTTATAATTTAAGACAATAGTACATGCTTAGTATAATGTTGTACATTAAGTTGTAATTATTTCAAGACAATGTATGGTTCTTGAAGTTGAATACTTAACATTTTAAAGTTTTATAAAAATCCAAAAACGACAATTAGATAATGTGTTCTATAGCTGAATGAAACTGTTGTCATCATTCTTAAAATTGTAATTATTAATCATATAAGGAAATTAGAATCATGTTCTTTGTATTGAATTTAGCCACCCATTTAAAGTATTGTAATAAATATATCTAAAAGACAAATGAATAATGTGTTCTAAGATGAATTGAACTGTTTCATTTTTAATCAAATCATTAAATTCTTGTAAGGACAATTAGTTAATGTATTTTGAAGTATTAATTGTTCTTAATTTGTAAGTTTTTAATATATTCTAAAAATTAAATGAGATACATGTGATTATTACTGAATTAAATTTGTAATCATTCTTAACAAATCGTAGTTTATTTTAACTTTTTAAGGTGAATTCTACATGTTACTTTAGCAAATATTTAATTTTAAGTAATTAAACAAAAATTCAAAAAATAATTGAGTACATTGTTCTTGGGTTTATATTAAGTAATCATTAAACTAGTAAAATTTGTAGTTAATCGAACTCGACTTTAAAATTTAAGAAACCATTATAAAAGTTTGTAATAAAATATCAAAACGACAATTAGAATTGTTCTATTACTGAATTGAATTATGTCTCATTCTTAAAAAATTAGTTTTACATTCTTGTAGGAAAATTAATTAGAACTTTTAATTTGAATTGTAGCCATACAATTAAGTTTTGTAATAAATATATTCCAAAAACCGAATGAGATATGTTTATTCAGCTAAATGAATGTTTAATATTTAAGCAAATCGTATTAATTACATTCTAGTAAAGTATTTACGAACCTTTCTTAGACGTATTGAATTGTAGTCATAATTTTAAATTTTTAAAAATATATCCCAAAAACGAAATGAGAACATGTGTTCTATTATACATTAAAATGTTGTATCATTCTTACAAAAAGTTTTTACATTCTGTAGGACAATTAGTTACATGTTCTTAAAGTATTAATTGTAAAACTTTAAAGTTTTGTAATAAATTTCCCAAAAACGACAAATAATAATGTGTTCTGTTAACTGAATTAAACTGTTGTAAATTTCAAAAATCGAGTTAATACATTTTTTAAGGAATATTAATGCAAACCTTTTTTAATTTTAGCAACCGTATTTAATTTTGTGACAATTAAATTAATCAAATCAAAAGAGAATTGATAACTATAACTATTGAATTTTTAATAATATTATTACAACAAATGGAATTGTACATTTTAGGAATATACATTGTAATCTTAATTAATGTTTGTAATTATATATCAAAAATTGAATAATTATTCAAAGGGAATTAACCAATTTTAAAGATCATTTATAATTATAAGATATATTCTTTTATAAAGTATTAACTTGTAGTCAATCATTTAAGCAATTTTTAATTTTAAAACAATAATTACAGTTTTATAAAATTATTAAATTTAATCATTTAAATTTTATAAATCTTAAGACGTAAGTTATGCATTTTAATAATTTAAAGGCATATTATGAAGTTTTTATAATATTGAATGACCAAAACCATTAATTGTTCTATTAGCTAAAAACGCATAAATACTTAGAATTTTAGTTAATAATCTTAAGACAATTAAAATGGTGTTTTTTAAATTTTAAACTTATCATTTGTATATTAAAGTATTTAACACAATGTGAAATTGTATTAATATTGCAAATGTACATAATCATAGTATAGTTTTATTAAATTGTACAAATTCTAAAGCAACATTGTTATACATTGTGTAAGAAATTGTACATCTTAATTAATTTAATTCCAAAAACACAAATTATAAATGTTATTCAAGAAATTGACATTATCATTTAAAATTATGTAGTATTATATTCTAACGACAATTAGAACATGCGTACTAGTTAACAATTTGAATGTAGCAATCATTTAGAAATCTTAAATTATACTTCTAACACAAATTAGATTATGTTTAATTTATTTTCAAAAAGTTGAAATTTTAATATTATTAATAAGTATCACATTTTAACGGTATTTAAATTTGATTGTAGCCAATAGTTTAAGTTCTTGTAATAAATATAATTTTAAACAAAAATTAAGTTTTTAACAATAACATAACAATTGAAGAATTTTAAGATTGAAGTTAATTTTGGTTTCAAAATTTTAATTGAATCTTTAAATTTAAAAGTTTGTAATAAATTTTCAAAAAAAAATTAATGTTTCTTTTACTAAAAAATGTTTATAATTTTAAAAATTTAAATTTTAATTTTAGAAATAAATTATTTTCAAGAAATTTTTATATTGAATTTAACAATTTAAAATTTTAATATACCCAAAAAAAAATAATAAAGTTTATATAAATTTTAATTCAACATTTCTTAAGCAAATCATGTTATTACATTTTTTGGATTTTTTACTTTCGTAGAATTAATTTGGTATAAAATTTAAAGTTTTAAAAATTTTCCAAAAACCAAAATACATGTGTTTTTAATGAATTAAAATGTTCTTTCTACAAACATTATTAATTTTTTGAACAATTTTAATCGTTTCTTAATTTTGAATGAACTAAAACTTAAATTTTTTAAATTAATCCCAAAAACAAAATAATTTTATATGCAAAAAGAAAGGGTTTTTCATTAAAAAAAATCGAGTTTTAAATTTTTAAAGGGAAATTAGTTTTTCGTATTTAAATTTTAAATGGAAATATCCACTTTTAAAATTTTAATAAATTAATCCCAAAAACCAAAAAACATGTTTATTAGCTGAAATGAAATTTTTTTTTAAAAAAGTTTTTAATTCTTTAAGGACAATTAGTTACAACTTTAAATTTTTTATTTGAAAACACATTAAGTTTTTAATAAAAAAAACCCCAAAATTAAATAATTTTTATTATAATAAGGTTTTTAAAAAATTAGTTTTTTAAATTTCTTTAAGGAATTATTTAATGGTTTTCTTAAAATTTTAATTTGTATTAAAACTTTTTTTTTTAAATTATTAAAAAAAATGGGTATTTTTGGGAAAAAAAGTTGCCCTTCTTAAAAATTTATTTAACATTTTTAAGGTTTTTTTTAATTTCAAAAAAAAAATTTCAAAAAAAAATTTTAAAAAAATTTAAACCAAAAAAAACAAAAAACTTTTTTTTATTTTAATTTTGAAAAAGTTTTGTCTTTTTGAAAAAATTTTTAACAAAAAATTTTAAAAGTTTGAATTTAAAAAAAACAAAAAATTTTTAAAAAATTTTTAAAAAAAACAAAAATTTTTAAACATTAGTATTAATTTATAAAAAATTTGAACTTTGGATTATTACTTTTAAACTTTTATTATGAAAAACCCAAACCCAAAATTTTTTTTTTTTCCCAAAAACGAAAAATTTTTTTAAAATTTGTTTTAATTTAAAAAAATTTTAAAATTTCTTAAAAGATTATTATCTTTAAAAATTTAAATTTTTAAAAAAAATTTTTTTAAAAAAAAAATTTTTTTAAAAAAATTAAAAAACCCACTAAAAAATTTTTTTAAAAAAAAATTTGTTCATTTTTTAAGGAAAATTACATCCAAAATTAAAAAATTTATTCAAAAAAATTTTTTAAAATTTTAAAAAAAAAATTTAAAAAAAATTTTTTAAAAAATTTTACTTTTTAAAAAAAAACCCCTTCTTTGAATTATTAATTAAAACCCAAAAATTTTTTTCCCAAAATTTAATTTGAAAATAACCCAAAAAAAAAATAAAAAATGAAATAATTTTTTTTTTAAAATTTTAATTTAATTTTGAAAAAATTTTTGAATTTAATCAAAAAAAAAAATTTAAAATTTTTTAAAAAATTTTTAAAAAAAAAACAAAAGGAATTATTTTTTTAGGAAAATTTTTATTTTTAAAAAAATTTGTTTTTTACATTTTGTAAAAAAAAAACCCCCCAAAAAAAATTTAATTGTATAATTTAAATTTTTTAAAAAAATTTTAAAAAACGAAAATAATTTTTTTAAAAAGTAAGGGTTTTTAAAAATTTAAAATTTTTACAAAAAAAAATTTTAATTTTTTAAAAATAAAAATTTAGAAAAATTTAAAAAAAAAAAAATTTTTAAAAAGGAAATGATTTTTAATTTAAGGAAATTTTTTTCTCTTTTAAAAATTTAGTTTACATTTTGGGGAAAATTTTTAAAACATTTAATTTTTTTAAATTAACCCCCAAAAGGGGAAAAATTTCAAAAACGTTTTAACTTTTGTAACAAAAATGGTTTAAATTTTTAATTTTTTTAAAACTTTTTAAAAAAATTTTTTTCCCCCTTTAAAGTTTTAAATTAAAATAAAAAATTTTTAAATTTTAAAAAAAAATTTTTTTTTAAAAATTTAAACTTTTAATTTTAAAAGAATTTTAATCATTTTAAATTTTAAAATTTAAACAAAAAAAAAAAAAACAAAAAATTTTTTAAAGTTTTCTTTTTACAAAAAAAAAATTTAAAATTTTTAAAAAAATTTTTTTTAAACTTTTGAAAAATTTTAAAAACATTTTAATTTTGGGAAAAAAAAAAAAAGAATTTTAAAATTTTTTAAAAAATTAATTTTGATTTTTTACAAAATTTTCATTTTTAAAGAAAATTTTTTAAATTTTAAAAATTAGTTTACCTTTTTGAAAAAATTTAAACCTTTTAAAAAGTTTTATAAAATTTTTTTTTTAAAAAAAAAATTTA
>JARBHB010000626.1:0-10272 GCA_029891345.1 Dryococelus australis | reverse complement strand
ACCATGAACTAATTGTCCTTACAAGAATGTAATAACTACGATTTGTTAAGAATGATGACAACAGTTCAATTCAGCTATATAGAACACATGTTACTCATTTGTCGTTTTTGGGATATATTTATTACAAAACTTTTGAGTGGTATGCCTACACTTCAATACTTCTAAGAAGTACGCATGTACTAATTGTCCTTAAAGAATGTAATAACTACGATTTGCTTAAGAATGATGACAAACAGTTCAATTCAGCTATATAGAACACATGTTACTCATTTGTCGTTTTTGGGATATATTTATTACAAAACTTTTGATGTATACTACACTTCAATACTCTAGAAGTACGCATGTAATTAATTGTCCTTACAAGAATGTAATAACTACGATTTGCTTAAGAATGATGACAACAGTTCAATTCAGCTATATAGAACACATGTTACTCATTTGTCGTTTTTGGATTTATTTATTACAAAACTTTTGAGTGGTGTGCTTACACTTCAATACTTCTAAGAAAGTAACCATGAACTAATTGTCCTTACAAGAATGTAATAACTACGATTTGCTTAAGAATGATGACAACAGTTCAATTCAGCTATATAGAACACATGTTACTCATTTGTCGTTTTTTGGATATATTTATTATAAAACTTTTGAGTTGTATACCTACAATTCAATACTGCTAAGAAGAACCATGTAACTAATTGTCCTTAAAGAATGTAATAACTACATTTGCTTAAGAATGATGACAACAGTTCAATTCGCAAATATAGAACACATGTTACACATTGTCGTTTTTGGGATATATTTATTACAAAACTTTTGACTGGTATGCCTACCACTCAATACTTCTATAAAGTACGCATGTAATAATTGTCCTTACAAGATTGTAATATACTACGATTTGTTAAGAATGATGACAACAGTTCAATTCAGCTATATAAATCACATTTACTCATTTGTCGTTTTTGGGATATATTTATTACAAAACTTTTGATGGTATGCCTACATCAATACTTCTAAGAAGTACGCATGTAAATAATTGTCCTTACAAGAATGTAATAACTACGATTTGCTTAAGAATGATGACAACAGTTCAATTCAGCTATATAGTACACATGTTATCTCATTTGTCGTTTTTGGGTTATTTATTACAAAACTTTTGAGTGGTATGCCTACACTTCAATACTTCTAAGAAGTACGCATGTAAACTAATTGTCCTTACAAGAATGTAATAACTACGATTTGCTTAAGAATGATGACAACAGTTCAATTCAGCTATATAGAACACATGTTACTCATTTGTCGTTTTTGGATATATTTATTCATAAAACTTTTGATGGTATGCCTACACTTCAATACTTCTAAGAATACGCATGTAACTAATTGTCTTACAAGAATGTAATAACTACGATTTGCTTAAGAATGATGACAACAGTTCAATTCAGCTATATAGAACACATGTTACTCATTTGTCGTTTTTGGGATATATTTTATTACAAAACTTTTGATGTATTCAACATCAATACTTCTAAGAAGTACCATGTAACTAATTGTCCTTCAAGAATGTAATAACTACGATTTGCTTAAGAATGATGACAACAGTTCAATTCAGCTATATAGAACACATGTTACTCATTTGTCGTTTTTGGGATATATTTATTTAAAAACTTTTGATGGTATGTACACATTCAATATTCTAAGAATGTACGAATGTAAACTAATTGTCCTTACAAGAATGTAATAACTACGATTTGCTTAAGAATGATGACAACAGTTCAATTCAGCTATATAGAACACAATGTTACTCATTTGTCGTTTTTGGGTATATTTATTATAAAACTTTTGAGTGTATGCCTACACTTCAATACTTCTAAGAAGTACGCATGTAAATAATTGTCCATTACAAGAATGTAATAACTACGATTTGCTTAAGAATGATGACAACAGTTCAATTCAGCTATATAGAACACATGTTACTCATTTGTCGTTTTTGGGATATATATTTATTACAAAACTTTTGATGGTATGCCTACACTTCAATACTTCTTAGAAGTACGAAGAAATACGCCATGTAACTAATTGTCCTTACAAGATGTAATAACTACGATTTGCTTAAGAATGATGACAACAGTTCAATTCAGCTATATAGAACACATTTTACTCATTTGTCGTTTTTTGGGATGTATTTATATAAAACTTTTGAGTTTATACCTACACTTCAATACTTCTAAGAAGTACGCATGTAAATAATGTCCTTACAAGATTTAATAACTACGATTTGCTTAAGAATGATGACAACAGTTCAATTCAGCTATATAGTACACATGTATCTCATTTGTCGTTTTTGGGTATATTTATTATAAAACTTTTGATGGTATGCCTACACTTCAATACTTCTAAGAAGTACGCATGTAAAATTGTCTTACAAGATTGTAATAACTACGATTTGCTTAAGAATGATGAAAACAGTTCAATTCAGCTATATAGAATACACATGTTACTCATTTGTCGTTTTTGGGATATATTTAGTATAAAACTTTTGAGTTGTATACTACACTCAATACTGCTTAAGAAGTACGCATGTAAATATTTGTCATTACAAGATTGTAATAACTACGATTTGCTTAAGAATGATGACAACAGTTCAATTCAGCTATATAGAACACATGTTACTCACTTGTCGTTTTAGGATTGTATTTATTACAAAACTTGTGAGAGGTGTGCTTACACTTCAATACTTCTAAGAAGTACCCATGCATCTAATTGTCCTTACAAGATTGTAATGGTTACGATTTGTTTAAGAATGATGACAACAGTTCAATTCAGCTATATAGAACACATGTTACTCATTTGTTGTTTTTGGGATATATTTATTTTAAAACTTTTTAGATGTATGCCTACACTTCAATACTTCTAAGAATAACGCATGTAACTAATTGTCCTTACAAGAATGTAATAACTACGATTTGCTTAAGAATGATGACAACAGTTCAATTCAGCTATATAGAACACATGTTACTCATTTGTCGTTTTTGGGATATATTTATTACAAAACTTTTGAGTGTTATGACTACACTCAATACTTCTAAGAAGTACGCATGTAACTAAATTGTCCTTACAAGAATGTAATAACTACGATTTGCTTAAGAATGATGACAACAGTTCAATTCAGCTATATAGAACACATGTACTCATTTGTCGTTTTTGGATATATTTATTACAAACTTTTGATGGTATGCCATACATTCAATACTTCTAAGAAGTACGCATGTAACTAATTGTCTTACAAGAATGTAATAACTACGATTTGCTTAAGAATGATGACAACAGTTCAATTCAGCTATATAGAACACATGTTACTCATTTGTCGTTTTTGGATATATTTATTAAAAACTTTTGAGTTGTATACTACACTCAATACTCTAAGAAGATACGCATGTAACTAATTGTCCTTACAAGATGTAATAACTACGATTTGCTTAAGAATGATGACAACAGTTCAATTCAGCTATATAGAACACATGTTACTCATTTGTCGTTTTTGGATTGTATTTATTACAAAACTTTTGAGTGTGTATGCTCTACACTTCAATACTTCTAAGAAGTACAGCATGTAAACTAATTGTCCTTACAAATTGTAATTCTACGATTTGTTAAGAATGATGACAACAGTTCAATTCAGTTATAAGAAACATGTACTCATTGTCGTTTTTTGGATATATATTTATTAAAAACTTTTGATTGTATAGCTACACTTCAATACTGCTAAGAAGAACCCATGAACTAATTGTCCTTACAAGAATGTAATAACTAACGATTTGCTTAAGAATGATGACAACAGTTCAATTCAGCTATATAGAACACATGTTACTCATTGTCGTTTTTGGGATATATTTATTACAAACTTTTGATGGTATGACTACACTCAATACTTCTAAGAAGTAACGCATGTAAATAATTGTCCTTACAAGAATGTAATAACTACGATTTGCTTAAGAATGATGACAACAGTTAATTCAGCTATATAGAACACATGTTACTCATTTGTCGTTTTTGGGATATATTTATTACAAAACTTTTGATGGTATGCCTAACACATCAATACTTCTAAGAAATACGCATGTAACTAATTGTCCTTACAAGAATGTAATAACTACGATTTGCTTAAGAATGATGACAACAGTTCAATTCAGCTTATATAGAACACATGTTTACTCATTTGTCATTTTTGGGTTGAATTTATTTCAAAAACTTTTTAGTGGTATGCCTAACACTTCAATACTTCTAAGAAGTACGATGTAACTAAATGTCCTTTTTTTTTTTTTTTTTTTTTTTTTTTTTTTTTTTTTTTTTTTTTTTTTTTTTTTTTTTTTTTTTTTTTTTTTTTTTTTTTTTTTTTTTTTTTTTTTTTTTTTTTTTTTTTTTTTTTTTTTTTTTTTTTTTTTTTTTTTTTTTTTTTTTTTTTTTTTTTTTTTTTTTTTTTTTTTTTTTTTTTTTTTTTTTTTTTTTTTTTTTTTTTTTTTTTTTTTTTTTTTTTTTTTTTTTTTTTTTTTTTTTTTTTTTTTTTTTTTTTTTTTTTTTTTTTTTTTTTTTTTTTTTTTTTTTTTTTTTTTTTTTTTTTTTTTTTTTTTTTTTTTTTTTTTTTTTTTTTTTTTTTTTTTTTTTTTTTTTTTTAAAAATGTATTTTTCGTTTGTTAATTACAATTTTAGTTGCCATTCATCTTTGGTTTAAATTTTTAAAATTGAATTACATTTTTAAGAATGATGAAAATTCATCAGATTAAACACATTTAAATTGTGGGATTTATTCAACTTTATGATCCAACCAACTTTTAAAATAATTAACAATTTTAAGTGTAATCTTTCTAAAGATGACAAAGTTATTGTAATGCATGTTTATTTCGTTTTTGGGTTATTATTTTTTTATGTATTAAAAAAATATTTTAAGTTTTAATAATTCCAAAAATAACAAATTTCTAGAAGTTACAAATTTTAATTAGAACATTTCCTTTCGTTTTGGGAATTTATAATTTTTTGGTTATTAAACTTTTTTTTTTCCTAGAAATACCTTAAAAGTCCTTACAATAATAACACGATTGTTAAAATGACAACAGTTCAATTCAGTTAAAGAACACATTTTATTGTCGTTTTTGGAATTATAAAACTTTGAGTTATCTACTTCAATACTCTAAGAAGTAGCTGTAAAATTTCTTAAAGATTTAATAACACATTCTTAAGTTAGAAACAGTTCAATTGCTTAATATTTTCACTTTTGGAATTTATTATAAAACTTTGGGATCTAACTTATCTTAAAGAGCATAACTAATTTCTTAAGTGTAAACTCATTGCTTAAGAAATGAAATCATTCTTTGAAATTTATATTTTCGTTTTTGAATTTAATTAAAACTTTGATATTGTTCCCAAATCAATACTAAAAACCCAAATTAAATATTTCCTAAAAATGTATAAAGTTTGGGTTAAATTTAACAATTTTTTGAAATGCCAACACATGTTTTTGGAATTATTTTAAAAATTTACGTGTACCCAATTCTTAAGTATGAATAATTGTTTAAAATTTAAACTAATTTGTGATTGGGCCATTATTATATAAAAAATTTATCTCATTTGCTTTTGGAATAATTAAAACTTTTAGATTAAACAAAATTTGAAATGAGAAACATTTCCTACAAGAATGTATATCGTTTGGGTAAATATAAAATTTTAGTTATGCACTTATATTTTTTGGGTGAATTAACAAATTTTTGGGATGTAACTCATTCTAAAATGATGAAATAATTCCTTAAAAATGTAATATCGTTTGTTAAAATATAAATTATTCACTAAAGTCAATTTCCATTGCTTTTTTAAATTATAAAACTTTTGTTTGATGAACAATTAATTTCTCTAAAAAGTAACCCATGTTAAATTATTTGTTTTAAAATTGTAATAACTCATTTGCTTGTGAAAATTAATTCATTATAAAAACCATGTTACTCATTGTCTTGATATTTATTATAATACTTTGGGTTGATTCCCAACAATTAATACTGCTAAGAAAAAACCATCAATATTGTCTTAAAAGAATTAAAAACATTTGTTTAAAGATTGATACAACATTTTAATGCATTAAACATTTCACATTGTGTTTGGATATATTTTACAAATTTTTACTGTTATGTTAACCATATCTTTTAAATAGTGAAAAATTGTTTACAAAATTTAAAAAAGATTTGCTACTTAAAATTGAACATTTAATAACCTTAAAACATTATAAATTGGGTTTTTGTAATTATTACAAAATAAAGATGTTTGCTTACCAATATTCTAAAATTTGTTGAACCCAATTTCCTTAAGAAGATTTAATATTTGCTTACAAATGTGACAAATTCAATTAAGCTATATAGAAACATGTTCCCATTGTTTTTGAAATTTATAAAACTTTTTAGGGTATATTACTTTCAATACTTTAAGAAACCCAAATTAATTCCTAAAAGAATTAACTTTTGCTTAAAGAATAGATTTAAAATTTTAATATGACATGAACATTTTCGTCATTTTTTTCTTTGGGTTTTTTACAATTTTTAAAAGGCCCCAAAATTTTTTAAAAGGGAAAAAAAATTTTTTTCTTTTGAATATAAAAAACATTTTGTTAAATTTTTAAATAAAATTTTTAAAAATTTTTAAAATTTTTTTTGGGTTGTTTTTTTAAAAATTTAATTTCCCCCAAAAATTTTAAAAAGGTTGTTTTTTTTTAAAAATTAAAAATTTTTTTTTGCACATTAATTTTTTGTTTTTAATTTTTTTTTTTTTTTATATAAATTTTTTTTAAAAAAATGAAAAGTCCAAAAATTAAAAACATTTTTTTTTTTCCCCAAATTTAATTATAAAAACTTTTTTTAAAAATTTTTTTTAAAATTTTTTTATTTTTTTTGATGTTTAACCCATTTTAAAAAATGTTTAAATTTGTTAAAAAATTTACTTTTTTTAAAGATTTTTAATTCCAATTTTTAAAAATGTTTCATTTTTTTTTTAAATTTTATTTAAAATTTTTGGTTTTACATTTTTTTAAGAAAAAACTTTTTTTGCCTTAAAGAAAATTTTAAACTTTTTTTTTTTTGGGGAAAATTAAAATTATATATAACTTTTATTTTTTTTTTTTTTTAAAAACTTTTGAGACCCTCCAAAATTCTAAAAAATGTTAACAAATTTCCTTAAAGAAAAAACCCTTTAATTTGCTAAAAGAACATTTAAATTTCGTTTTTTAAAAAATTTTCCCCTTTTTTTTTTGGGTATTTTAAAAACTTTTAAAAATACCTAAATTTTAAAAAAAATTAACTAATTGTTAAAGAATGAAAAAACTTTTTGCTTAAAATAAACATTAAAAATTCGTTAAAAAAATTTTCCCATTTTGTTTTGGATTATTTTTTAAAACTTTAAGGGTTTAAAATTACTTTCTAAGAATAAAATAAAAATTGTTTAAAATTTAATTTAATTTAAGAAATTTTTTAAAAATTTAACCAAAAAAACTGTTTTTCATTTTCTTTTTTTTTTTTTAAAAAAAAGATTGTAATTTAAATTTTTTTCAAAATTTTAAATTTTTTCCCTTTAATTTTTAAAACAAGTTTGTTTAAAATTTTGAAAAAATTAACAGTATAAAAAAAAAAATTTTCCTTTTTTTTTTTGGATTTATTTAAAAAAATTTTAATTTATCCAAAAACCCCCCTTTTCTAAATAATGAAAAATTGTTTAAAGAATGAATTAACATTTTTAGAATATGACAAAGTTCAATTGCTTTGAAATTTTTTCACTTTTGTTTTTTTAAAAATTTGGGTTTTAAATTAAACTTTTTAAAAAAATGAAAAAATTTCCTTAAAGTTTTAATTTTCATTTTTTAAATAAAAACAGTTAATTCATAGGGGTTTTTTTCTATTTTTCTTTTTTGGGATATTTTTAGTATAAAACTTTTGAGTTTAACAAACACTACAATATGCTTAGAAGAACGATGTAACTAATTGTCCTTACAAGAATGTAATAACTACCATTTGCTTAAAAAAGATGAATAAGTTCAATTCGCTATAAGAACACATGTTACTCTTTGTCGTTTTTTGGACATATTTATTATAAAATTTTTGATTGTATACCTACAATTCAATACTGCTAAGAAGAACCCTTAAACTAATTGTCCTTAAAAAATGAAATAAAAACGATTTGCTTAAAAAATGATGACAAAGTTTAATTCTGCAAAATAACCCATGTTACACTTCTCGTTTTTGGGATATTTTTATTACAAAACTTTTGACTGTACCCTACCCCAATTTCTATAAAGTAGCATGTAAATTTTTTGTCCTTACAAGATTTTAATAACTACGATTTGCTTAAGATAATGACAACGTTCAATCAGCTAATAGAACACATGTTACTCACTTGTCTTTTTTGGTTTGTATTTATTACAAAACTTTTGGGGGTGGCTTAACTTAAATATTTCTAAGAAGTACCCTGCATCAATTGCCCTTTACAAGTCGAATGGTTACGATTTGTTTAAGAATGATGACAACAGTTCAATTCAGCTATATAAACACATGTAACTCTTTTGTTGTTTTTGGAAAATTTTTTTTAAAACTTTTTAGTGTATACCACAATTCAATACGGGCCAAAATACCCATGCAACTAATTTTCCTACAAAAATAAAATAACAACGATTTGTTTAAGAATTTGACAACAGTTTCAATTCAGCTTATAGAAAAAATGTTATCATTTTGTCTTTTTTTGGGATATATTTATTACAAAACTTTTGACTGTTATCCTTCACTTAAATACTTCTAAGAAGTAGCATGTAACAAATGCCCTTACAAGAATGTAATCCCTACGATTTGTTAAGAATGTGACAACATTTTCAATACAGCATAAGAAAACATTTATCATTTGTCTTTAAAAAGGATATTTTTATTAAAAACTTTTGAATTGTAGCCTACGATCAACACTTCTAAGAAATACACATGAAAACTAATTGTTCTTTCAAAAGCAATAACTACGTTTTTGCTTAAGAATGATGAAAACAGTTCCCAATTCGGCTATATAAAACCTCATTTTACCATTTGTCGTTTTTGGGTTTTAAATTTATTTCAAAACTTTTGACTGGTTTTCCCCGACACATCAATTTTTCTAAGAAATACAAATGAATAATTGTCCTTACAAGAATGCAATAACTACGATTCGCTCAAGAAGGATGACAATAGTTCAATTCAGCTATATAGAAACACATGTATCTCATTTATCGTTTTTGGGTTATATTTATTACAAAACTTTTGACTGGTATGCCTACACATCTAATACTTCTAAGAAATACGCCTGTAACTAATGTCCTTACAAGACTGTAATAACTACGATTTGCTTAAGAATAATGACAACAGTTCAATTCAGCTATATAGAACACATTTTACTCATTTGTCGTTTTTGGGATGTATTTACTATAAAAACTTTTGATTTAATACCTACACTTCAATACTTCTAAGAATACGCATGTAAATTAACTGTCCCGACAAGAATTTAATAACTACGATTTGCTTAAGAATGATGACAACAGTTCAATTCAGCTATATAGTACACATTTATCTCATTTGTCGTTTTTGGGTTATATTTATTATAAAACTTTTGAGTGGTATGCCTACACTTCAATATCTCTAAGAAGTACGCATGTAAATATATTGTCATTACAAGAATGTAATAACTACCATTTGCTTAAGAATGATGACAATAGTTCAATTCAGCTATATAGAACACATGTTACTCACTTGTCATTTTAGGATTGTATTTATTACAAAACTTTTGAGAGGTGTGCTTACACTTCAATACTTCTAAGAAGTAACCATGCATACTTAATTGTCCTTACAAGATTGTAATGTTACGATTTGTTTAAGAATGATGACAGCAGTTCAATTCAGCTAATAGAACACATGTTACTCATTTGTCGTTTTTTGGATATATTTATTATAAAACTTTTGAGTTGTATACCTACAATTCAATACTGTAAGAAGAACCCATGCAACTAATTGTCCTTAAAAGAATGTAATACAACGATTTGCTTAAGAATGATGACAACATTTAATTCTGCTAAATAGACCACATGTTACACTTTCGTCGTTTTTGGGATATATTTATTACAAACTTTTGACTGGGATGCCTACCCCAATACTTCTATAAAGTACGCATGTAAATAATTGTCCTTACAAGAATGTAATAACTACGATTTGCTTAAGAATGATGACAACTTTAATTCAG
>JARBHB010000625.1:0-10276 GCA_029891345.1 Dryococelus australis | reverse complement strand
GGGCCCGCAATTTAAGTTGCAAGTAGTCACATGCAGTCCCAATTAGTGAAGTGGGTCGCAAGTATCGCATGTAGTCACGAGTATCGCAATTTTATCGCAAGTAGTTGCAGGTAGTCGAAAGTATCGCAGGGGGGTCGCAATTAATCGCAGGTAGAAAAGGGAAAGTCACAGGAAAATGCAATTTTTGTCGCAAGTAGTCGGGGTTATTGGGGGTAGTCAACGGGTGTCCGGGGTAGTCAAGGTATTCCAAATTGCGCAATGGGGGGCAGCTAGTTCGGGTAGTCGTAGATTAGTCCCGGGGTAGTAGCGGGTAGTCACAGGTACTCGCAGGTTTTTTCGAAAGTTTTTCCCAGCTGTCCAGGATTGGCGGGTTTTAGTCACGGGTGTCACAATAGTTAGGGGTAGTCGCAGGGGGGCCAGGGGTAGTCGCAGGTTAAGCACGTGGGTCGCAGGTATACGGGAAAGTCTGGGTAGTCATGATTGTGGCGGTTGCGGCAGGTATGGGGGGGAAAAGGTCATGGTAGTCGAAAGGTAATTACCAGTGTCGCAGGTAGTAAACGGGTAGTCGGAGATAATTATGTATTTCAATAAACCATAAAACCTGAGCGAAGCGATGGGCGGGGCAAAAATTTTTAACCTCTTAAATGGGGAAAAGTTTTTTTCTATGATTGTCAGTTGGGAAAAATGTCCAACCGGGGGAATCTGTAAAAAAAAAATTTTTCACTAATTCATTAGAAAAAAAAAAAAAAAATCTACAATTAAAAGTTTTAGAAAACTACTTATTAATAGTTGTTATTAATAAATAAGCACAGAGCTTCCTATTTGTGTAAGATGGGTCGATTTATTTTGTCGGTAGAATACAGTTTTTCTCTACCAAAAGCTTTTTTTGGACGTGGTTGGGCTCGAACCGCCCCCATAAAGCAAAACTGCTGAAGTTTTCATGATCATCAATCCAGTGTCCTACTTTACCACTGCCAAATGTGTGCTGTTTATGGGTATGAACCACAAAATGAAATGTCAAATTGCGTAATTTTTCGGATGTGAAAATTTTTTTTCTTTTCGAAATAATAGTTTTTTCTGCGCAACGGGTCTTTTGCAAAGTTCGAAAGTCAATATATATTTAGTTCAGTTGGGGATTCTGGGGTTTTTTTAAAAGACAAATAAGGGTTTCAATTTACGTGGTTATCGAATGTCTACTATACCCCCCCATTTTAAAATGAAAAATGGAACTGCAGATTTAAAATTGTTTCTTTTAGTGATAGATCAGTGAAATTTACTGGTCGATAGTGCGATGATTCAAAAAGAAAGGGGGGGATTTACACCAACAAAAGTTTTGTGGGTTCTGCAATTTTAATAGATCGAAAAAAGGGGGGGGAAAAACGAAAAAATTTTATAAAATATTGCTTTGTTTCTAAGTTCCACTGTTAATTAGACAGTTTATTACTATTTCAATCTGTCCTTCAAAAAAAAAAAAGTTTCATTCAAAAAAAAATGGTCTTTGCTTTGTAAAAATGCAGATACATAGAAAAACACTGAAAACCCACCGTTAAACCCACTAAATTTCCTTTCCAAAGCACACAATCTGAATTAAACTTAAATTGAAGACTTTCGAGTTTTACAAAGACTTTACCTACGTATGCCCATAAATGGAATACTTCGAACAAAATTATTTACTTTCACATTATGAAAACCTACAGCCGTTCGCCATTGTAAGTTTTTTTTTTACTACCAAAAATGGCGAGCATTTTTTTCTCTGGCAAAGTAGCAGATTTCGTGAACTCAGCCAAAACAAACAATGGGGAATGTGTTGCTTTTTGGGGGGGAGGCGGTTGGATACCAACCTCTTCAAAATTTTTCCCTTGTACATTTTAAATTTTGTTTTACGCAAAAAAATTGTTACCTAAGTTATTTCAAACCATAATGCGTTGGGGTTTTTAATCCTTGTACTTTTTTCAATCGACTATAAATAATGATTTTCTACTGTTTGTTTAGTGGCTTTCTTTAAAAATGAAGAGATAAGGGAGTTTTCTTTTTTTTTACTGATTCCGGAGGGGGGCATTTTCAACTGACAATCGTAAAAAAAAAAAACTGATTCCGATTTGAGTGTAATAAAAAACTACTTTTGTTTGCACTAAATTGTAAGATAAAAAAAAAAATTTACAGGAGACACACACACCGACACGACAAGATAAAAAGCGCAACTGGAAACTTTTGATTAAAAGGAAAACAATAGTATTTAAAGAATCACGTGAGAATTATTGGCGATGAAAAACGTGCAGGGACAAATACGGGAACCTTATCCTCGCCATGGGAAAAAACTGCGGTTAGGCACTGCTGTCTTTATATCGGAATTTAAACAGCAAACTTAACGGTTTCTTTTAAAAATATGTGCACCCTTTTGGGTGCACAAGTCCAAACAATTGGTTTGCGTCATCAAATCCTCCCGCGGGGTCTATGCGTCGATATGTTCACGAAAACCGCGGATGACAAATGAGGGGGATTCCGTCCTGCGTAACAGCTCGTAAAGGGAATAATTGGGGGAGAGTGTGCATGTGACTGCCCCATAGCCACTCCCCGTGTTCAACATTGGACCGCCTTCTGCCAATACAATCAAAACCGCCATGGATTGGATTAACGTTGGGCCATGGGTGAAGAGAATAGACATTAGGGGGCTACTTGTTCGTCTTCTGTGCATGTTTTCCCCCCCGCATTGACCTACCCCCCAAAGGAGCATACGGGAAAAAAAAAACCCTGGGGAAAACAGTGAGAAACTGTTTGTTTGATCTTAAATTTTTTTTAAAATTTTAAACGCTTTTTTATATTGAATAAATACTTTCGCCAATTTCAATTTATTCTAACTGCATTCCAAAAATGACTAGAGGAAGAACAAGCAAATTAAAAAAAACGCGTATACTAAAATGTGTTCTAACCTCAAATATACCACCAGTTTTTTGCTAACGTGTTGGCAGGGAAAAACAGTTTCAAGTTAGGACCACGGGAAGATTGGTTGTGGGCAGCCCGGGGGGATGGGGGGGTACCTCATCTTTGTCTATAATTAGAACACTCTTTTTTGAAAGTGAGTGCTCTGAGGTGCAGTGCACAGATTTCTAAAACCCTTTTAATGCAACTAGATAAATTGGGGTTAAAAAAAATTTTTATCCCTGTAAAAAGGGGGGGCTCTCTTAAAATTTCTATCGTAAAAAAAAACAATGACAGGGGGGGTTTAAACCCCCTGTTTTTTTGACAGCTGCAAAGAGATGGCTGTGAAAAAAAAAAAAAAAATACCTGACGTTCTCTAAAAACCCGTTCTCATAGTTACGCCTCTAGCAGGAAGTGTTAAGTACGTAGCGCCACTGGACGAGCAAAAAAGAAATTTTGACCAATTACACAGGGGGCCCGACAACTAAAAACCCGGGGGCGCAGCGGCACGCACAATGTGGTCGATGGAGACAACCCTCCGCTTCCTACCTCACCCCAATTGTGTTGCCCTTTACTGTCTCGATGGAATCTCATTTGAAATGTTGAGGGGGTATACACTAGCCCCCCCGGGCGTAATGCCAACGCTCCGAACAGAATTGTATATGCTCGAAAAGTGTGTACGGGGCCCGGGAATCGCGCCGCGCACTCACCGCGCGGCCACGAACAGGGTTCAGGACGAACCGTCCCCTGTGGGTTTTTTTTCCCCGCGAACAAAAGGGGGGGCGGGAGGGGGAAACCCGGCCCCCCCTTTGGGGGCCCCCCGGGGGGAAAAAAAAAAAATGGATTTTTTTGGGGGGGGATAAAATTTTAATTTAAAGGTAAAAAATTTTTATGTTTTAAAACCCCCAAATAAAAAAAAATTTTTTTAAAGGGATGGGGGGAAAAGGGAAAAAATGTTTTAAAAAAAAGGGAAAGGGGGGGGGGGGAAAAAAAAAGGTTTTTTTTTCCCCGGGTGTGGGGGGGGGGGGGGGGGGGGGGGGGGGGGGGGGGGGGGGGGGGTTTTTTTTTTTTTAGGGGGGGGGGGGGGGGGGGGGGGGGGGGGAGGGGGGGGGGGGGGGGGGGTTTTTTGGGGGGGGAAAGGGTTGGGGGGGGGGTTGGGGGGTTTTTTGGGGGGGGGGGGGGAAAAATTTTTGGGGAAAAAAAAAAAAAATTTTAAATAAAAAAAAAAACCCCCTTTTTTTAAAAATGAACAAATTTTTTCCGGGATGCAAAAGGAAAAAAAATAGGTTAAATATATGCGGGAAAAGGGTTTTAAAAAAATCGGGCCCCCGGAAAAAAAAAAAAAGGGGGTACCAATTTTTTATTTTATTGTTTTAGTATGTTAGGGGGTATATGAAAAACCATTAAATTTTCCCCGGGACCCCGAGGGGCCCCTTTTCAGATGGAGGGACAGTTTAAAAGAAAAAATACCTTTTTACCGTTTTCCCCCCAAAAAATTTTTTTAAATGGGGGGGGGGGGGGGGGGGGGGAAGTAAAGAAAAAAAAAACCTAAAAATTGGGGAAAAGAAAAAAAAAGGGGAAACCGGAAATGATAAAGTTGTTGCCCACTTTGTGAAATTTTTTTTTTTTTTTTTACGCTCCACTGTGCTGGGGTTTTTAAAGGCCTAAACAAAAAAACTTCTGCCAGGGGGTATTTCTTTAATTAAGTAGTCACAACATAGTTAAAAAAATCATAATGCCGTAGTGAACATCGTAAAAACAAAAAAGTCAGCTTCGCGCCTTCTGTATAGAAATAAACTTTAAAAATTTTCCGTTTTGCAATTTTTGCAGTGAAAATTAAATTGTAAAAAATGTGAAAATACAACAAAAAAAAAAAAACTCTTTTTTTTTAAAAGTGAAACTTTTTGTCAGCCCATGTCACGAGGAACCCGAAACATTGATAGGTACGTATCCATTTTTCGGTATGGTTTAAAAAACATTTTGAACACCAAGTTGGAAAAACCCAAGGTTTTGCGTACGCTAACTATAATCTTATTTTAAAAATGTCGTAGTACCGTTATGGGGGTATGATGTAACCCCTAATCCCCCCTCTTTTCCCTTCAGGGACTTGATGGACCCCCTTTAAGATGCAGGAGCAAGTACATTGACATCGATCATCTGTTTCCACTTGATTCATTCCCTCTGCAAAATAAATGTTTTATAAAACCAAAAATAGCTGTGTGATTGTTCTGCGTAATCCTCAAAATGTTGGAATGTATGGAAACTGATTTATAAGGGGGGTTTGAAGATTTAAGATAGTGAGACTCTGACTAGAATTAAAGGGAAGAAAAAAGCGAATTCAGCGCAACCATTTGATATACAAAACCCACAGGGGCAAATTTAATTGGGGGTGGGGGGTTGTGGAAAAAAAAAAGGGGGTTGTTACAATGTCATATTAGGGGGGGGGGGGTGCTCCTCTCATTTTACGGGCTTCCCAGGGGGAGGCCCGCCCCTTTTCAAAAATCCCAGATTTGTTGGGGGGGGGGTTAATGGATCCTAAATTTCCTTAATTTGGGGGGGGGGAGGGGGTGTCCCTCCTTTTCCTTGGGGGGTGGGTTTTGCCTTAAAAAGGGAAAAATTTCCCGGAGACTGGGGCCGGACTGGTAGGGCCAGCTTTTTTGAAAGCATTTTGTTAATTTTTTATGTAGTGGAGGGGAATAAAATTGTTTAGTAAACCATTTTCACTTTAAAAAAATTTTTTTAAAAACTTAGGGACCAGGGAAAAAAAAGGGGTGGATGTCAAAAATAGGGCGTCCATTAAACCAGAAACAATATCGCAATAAAGAAACAGCAATTGAATTAAACTTTCTAGGTTTCTGGACTGGGGACCCCGAAATGGGAAAAAACATAAAGGGGGGGGAGGGAAGGTTTCAAATCCTGGGAAGGGGCCTAAAAAAAATTTTGAAAAAAACCGGTCCCCCGGAAAAAGGGGCCCTGCAAAAAACTTTTTTTAAAACAATGGGGAAAAATCCCCTTTTAAAATTATTTCAAAAGGAAAATTTTAAAAAATTTTGGGGTTTTTAATTTTAAAAGAATTTTTAAAGGGGGAAAATTTTTAAATTTCACCCAGGAAAAACCTTTTTTTTTTGGGGGGAAGGGGGGCCCTTAATTTTTTTTCGGGAAAACATTTTTTTTTCTTTTAATGAAAAAGGGGGTTTTAAAAAAATTTTTAAAATTTAAAATTTTTTTAAAAAAAAAAGGCTGTAAAAAAAAAAGCTTTTACTTTTTAATTTTTTTCTAATAGGTTTTTTGCTCCCCAAAAAAAAAAAGGGGAAACCTCCAAATTTAAAAATTTCCCCAACGGGAAAAAGGGGGGCCAAAAAAATACTATCTTTATTTTTGTTAATTAATATTATTTTCCTTTAAAAAAATTTTTTATTTTAACAAGGGGACTTTTTTATTTTAGGGCCCCCAACAGGGTTTTTTTTTCCAAAACAAGAGGAAAAAAATTTTTCTTTTAATTATTTTTGAAAAATTTTTTTTTTTTAAAAATTTTCATCATAATGTAATCTCCTTTTAAATTCAAAAATTTAAAAATTTTCCCCTGTTTTTAAAAACTAAATTTTTTAAAATTTATTTGTTTTTGGGGAAGGGACCCCATTTTTTTTTGGGCCCCAATTTTTAAAGCCCTTTGGGGTTTTTATTTAATAATACCCGGGGTTTTTAAAAATAAAATTTAAAAAAAATTTTTTTTTTAAAGGGGGGGGTTCCTGGGGGGGTTTTAAAAAAACTAGGGGGGGGCCCCCCATTTTTGGCTTTTTTTTTAGGGGCCCTTTTCCGGGGTTTTTCCCTTTCCAATGGTTTTTTCCAAAAATTTTCACTTTAACCCCCCAAGGGTTTGAAAAAAAGTTTGCAAAAAAATGGGGAAGGGGTTTGGCCCAACCCCCCTATTTTTTTCCCCACGAGGGGGGGGTTGTGAAAAGGGAAGGGGGGGCCCCCAAAATCTTCCTTTTTTTCCCAAAAAGGGTATTGGGGGTTTTATTAATCCGTTTTTCCCCCAATTTTTGGGGGTTTTTTTTCTAAGGGAAAAATTTTACTTTGCTTAGAACCCCCACGTAAAAAAAATTACTTGCCCGCCTTCCATTTTTTTTTAGGGGGGTTTTTTTACGGGGCCCTTTTTTAAATTTGGGGAAGGGGGGCCCCCATGGGGGGTTCCTTTTAATAAATTTTTTTTCTTTTTTTTTTCCCGGCCCCCGGGGAATACAACCCCAAAAGGTTTTTTTACATTTTTTCCAAAAACAAGGGGTATTAATATTTATATTATATTTTTTTATATAAAATATAATTTTTTTTTAAAAACACCCCAAAAAAAAAATTGGGGGGTTTTTAAAAATTCTTTGGGGGGAAAAAAAAAATTTTCCCCACTCCCTTTTTTAAAGGGAATTTTTCCCTTTTCAAAAAAAAATTTTTAAAGGGTTTTAAATTTTTGGGCAGGGGAAATCCCCCGGGTTGGGAAAGGGGGGTTTTTACAAAACGTGCTTTTAAAATTTTCCCCCAAAAGGGGGGGAATTTTTCCCCCATAAATTTTTTTTATAAAAGTTTTTATACAGCTTTTTTTTTTATAGAAAATTTTGGATTTGTTTGTAACATTTTGTTTGGAAAAAAAAAAAACAAAAAATAAAAATTATTCCCTTCAGGGCCACCTGTAAAGATTTTTGATTTTTTTTGGTAAATTTTAAAAGAAAAATTAACCAAAAAATTTTTTTTCCCTTTTAATATCAGCTTGTTTTTTTTGAGGTTTATTTAAAAAAGTTTTAAATTTAAATTACATTCGTCCCAAAAAATTGGGGGGGGAAAAAAAAAATTAAAAGTTATAGATTCCCCAAAATTTTTTTTGCAAAAATTTTTTTCTCAAAAGGCCGGGGACGGGTTTTTAAAATCTTTTTTGGGGTTTAAAACAGAAAACCCTTGGGTTTTCCCCCCGGTTTTTGGTTTTATTTTCTTTATCCCCCCAAAGGGCTAATTTTTAACTGCAATTTTTCTTGGGGGAAAACCTTTTATTATTTGGGGGGTTTCGCGTCAAAGGGGGTTTTTTCCCTTTTTAAATTTTAATTTTTTTCTTTTGGACTAAAAAAAACCCCTCTAAAAGGAAAAAAAAATTAAAAGGGCTTTTTAAAAAAAATTTTTTCCCGGCCTTTTTAAATTCCGGGGTTTTGGGGAGGCCCCCAACGAAAAAAAAACTTAAAAAAATTAACGAAAGGGGGTTTTTGTTAAAAAGCGGGCTCCCCAAAAAGCAAGCAAAACTGTTTAACCCCAATAAAGGAGGGGGGGGGGGGGGGGGGGGGACCCCCCCCATTTTAAAACAAAAAAGGGAAAAAACCAAAAAAATTTTTTTTCCGGGGAAACCTAAAAAAGGGAAAAATTAAAGGGGGGTTTAAATTTTTTTCCCAAGGGGTTTTTTGAATTTTTTTTTTGGGAAAAAAAATTTTTTTTTATTTTTTTTTTTTTAAAAAATTTTTTTTTAAAAATTTTTTTTTTTTTTAAAATTTTTGGGGCCCCCCCAAAAAAAAAAAAAAATTTTTTTTTTAAAAATTAAAAAAAAAAAATTTTTTTTTTTTTTTCCCCTTTTTTAAAAAAAAATTTTTTAAAAATTTAATTTTTTTGGGGGGAAAGGTTAAAAAAAAAAAAACCCCCCAAAACCCCCCAAAAAAAAAATTTTTAAAACCTGGCCCCTTTTTAAAAAAAAAAATTTTTTAAAAAAAAGGAAAATTTTTAAAATAAAAATTTTTTTTTTTTTTTTGGGGGAAAAAAAAAAATTTTTTTTAAAACCCCCCCCCAAAAAAAAATTTTTTTTTTAAAAAAAAAATTTCCCCCAAAAAATTTTTTAAAAGGGGGGGGGGGTTTTTAAAAAAAAAAAAAAATTTTTTTTTTTAAAAAATTTAAAAATTAAAAAAAATTTTAAATTTTTAAATTTCCATTTTAAAACAAAAAAAAAATTTTTTAAAAAAAAAAAAAAAAAAAACCCCCCCAAAAAAGTTTTTTTTTAAAAAATTTTTGGGGGGGGGGAAATTTTAAAAATTTTTTTAAAATTTTTTAACCCCCCCCCTTTTTTTTTTTTTTAAAAAAAAAAAAAAAGGGGGTTTTTTAAAAAAAAAAAAAATTTTTTTTCCCTTTAAAAAAAACGGGGGGGAAAAAAAAAAAAAAGGCCCAAAAACCCCTTTAAAAAAAAAAAGGGGGGGGGGGAAAAAAAAATTTTTTTAAAAAAATTAGGGGGGGGAAAAAAAAAATTTTTTTTTTCCCCCCCCTTTTAAAAAAAAAAAATTTTTTTTTAAAAAAGGGGGGTTTTTTTTAAAAAAACCCCCCCTTTTTTAAAAAAAAGGGGGGGGGGGGGGGGGTTTCCCCAACCTTTTTTTTTTTTTGGGTTTTTTTTCCCCCCTTTTTTTAAAACCCCCCGGGGGGGGGGTTGGGTTTAAATTTTTTTTGGGGAAAAAAGGGGAAAATTTTAAAGGGGGCCCCCCCCCCCCTTTTTTTTTTTTTTGGGGGGGGGGGGGGGGAAAAAAAATTTTTTCCCGGGGGGGGGGGGAAAAAAAAAAAAACCCCCCCCAACCCAAAATTTTTTTTTTTCCCCCCGGGGGGGGGGGGGGGGTTTTTCCCCCCCAAAAATTTTTTTTCCTTTTTTTTTTTCCTAAAAATTTTGGGGTTTTTTTAAAAAAAAATTTTTTTTAAAAAAAAATTTAAAAAAATTTTTTTTTTCCCCCCAAAAAACGGGGGTTTTTTTTAAAAAAAAAAAAACCTTTTTTTTAAAAAATTTTTTTTTAAAAAAAAATTTTTTTAAAAATTTTAAAAAAAAATTTCCCCAATTTTAAAAAAGGGCCCCAATTTTTTTTTAAAAAAAATTTAAAAAAAAAAATTTTTTTTTTTAAAAAAAATTTTTTGGAAAATTTTTAAAAAAAAATTTTTTTTTCCCTTTTTTAAAAAAAAAATTTTTTAAAAAAAAAAAAAGGGGGTTTTTTAAAAAAAAAAACCCGGGGGGGGCCCCCCCTTTTCCCCAAAGAAAAAAAGGGGGAAAATTTTAAAAATTTTGGGGGGTTTTTTTTTTTTGGGGGGAAAAAAAAAATTTTGGGGGGGGTTTTTTTCCCACCCGGGGGCCCCCAAAAAATTTGGGGGGGTTTTTTTTAAAGGGAAATTTTAAAAAAAAGGGAAAAAACCTTTTTTTTTTTTAAAAATTTTTTTAAAAATTTTAAAAAAAAAAAAGGGGGTTTTTTAAAAAAAATTTTAAAAAAAGGGAAAAAATTTTTTTTTTTTTTTTTCACCCCGGGGGGGTTTTTTTTTTTTTTTAAAAAAAAAATTTTAAAAAATTTTTTAAAAAAAATTTTTT
>JARBHB010000624.1:0-10277 GCA_029891345.1 Dryococelus australis | reverse complement strand
CAATACCTAAAAAGTACCCATGAAAATAATTGGTTAAAAGAATTAATAACACGTTTTGCTTAAAAATGTGACAACGTTCAATAAGTATATAGAAACCATGTATTAAATTGTTTTTTGGGGATTTTTTTTAAAAAAATTTTTTTATGGTATGCACTTTTCAATACTTTAAGAAGTAATGAACAAAGGGGCCTTAAAAATGTAATAACCGTTTTGCTTAAAATGTGAAACGTTCTTTTCGCTATTGAAAAGTATCAAAATTTGTGTTTTTGGGATAAAAAATTTTTTTAAAAAATTTTGAGGGTATGAAACCCCAAAATACTTTTAAGAAAAATTTAAACAATTTTTTAAAAATGAAAAACATTTTTGTTTAAATTGACAAAGTTCAATTAGCTTTAGAACACATGTATTTATTTGTTTTTTTTGGGATTATTTATTAAAAAACTTTTTTGGTACCCTACATTAATTTTTTAAGAAGTACCATGAACTTTTGGGGTTTTCAAAAATGTAATAACCGATTTTTTAAAAAATGTGAAAACAGTTCAATTCTATTGAAAAAATGTACTAATTGGTTTTTGGGATTTTTTTAAAAACTTTAAAGTGGTTTGCCTACCTCAAATTTCTAAGAAGTACATGACAATTTGGGTTTACAGAATGTAATAATTCATTTGCTTAAAAATGATAAAAACAGTTAAATTTCAGATATTAGAAACGTATCTAATTGCGTTTTTGGAAAAAATTTTTTACAAAATTTTTTAAATGGTTGTAAATTAAATATTCAAAGAAGTATCAGAAACAATTGTTTAAATAATTTTAATAAAAAAGTTTGTTTAAGAATGAGGGAAAATTTTCAATTTCAGTAATAAAACACAGTTTAAATTGTGTTTTTGGGTTTATTTTTTATAAAAATTTTTTTGGGGTAGCCTACACTTCAATATTCTAGAAGTACCTTGAAACTTAATTGTTCCTTACAAGAAGTTAATAATTTCGATTTGTTTAAAAGAATGATGAAACAGTTAAATTTCCCGCTATATAAAACACATGTATCTCAATTGTCGTTTTTGGATATATTATTACAAACTTTAGTGGTATGCCTACACTTCAATACTTCTAAAAAATACGCTTTGCAACTAATTGGCATTACAAAAATGTAATAACAACGATTTTCTTAAGAATGATGAAACAGTTCAATACAGCTATATAGAACACATGTATCTCAATTGTGGATTTATGATTTATTTAAAACAAAACTTTTGACTGGTATGCCTACACTACAATACTTCTAAGAAGTACACATTTAACTAATTGTTCTTACAAGAATGTAATTACTACGATTTGCATATGAATGATGACAACAGTTCAATTCAGCTATATAGAACACATGTATCTCATTTGTCGTTTTTGGGATATATTTATTTCAAAACTTTAAAGTGGTATGACTACAATTCAATTCATCTATGAAGTATGCATGTAACTAGTAGTCATTACAAGAATGTAATAACTACGATTTGCTTAAGAATGATGACATCAGTTCAATTCAGCTATATAGAACACATCTATCTCAATTGTCGTTTTTGGGATAATTTATTACAAAACTTTGAGTGGTATGCCTACACTTCAATACTTCTAAGAAGTACGCATGTAAGTAATTGTCCTTACAAGAATGTAATAAATACGATTCGCTTATGAATGATAACAACAGTTCAATTCAGCTATATAGAACACATGTATCTCATTTGTCGTTTTTGGGATATATTTATTACAAAACTATAAAGGGGTATGACACAATTCAATACTTATAAGAAGTACGCATGTAACAAATTGTCCTTACAAGAATGTAATAACTACGATTTGCTTAAAAATGATGACAACAGTTCAATTCAGCTATATGGACCACATGTATCTCAAATGTTGTATTTGGGATATATTTATTACAAAACTTTTGACTGGTATGCCTACACTACAATACTTCTAAGAAGTACACATTTAACTAATTGTTCTTACAAGAATGTAATAACTACGATTTGCTTAAGAATGATGACCACAGTTCAATTCAGCTATATAGAACACATGTACCTCATTTGTCGTTTTTGGGATATATTTATTACAAACCTTTTGACTGGTATGCCTACACTTCAATACTTCTAAGAAGTACCCATGCAACTTATTGGCATTACAAGAATGTAATAACAACGATTTGCTTAAAAATGGTGACAACAGTTCAATACAGCTATATAGAACACATGTATCTCAATTGTGGATTTGGGATTTATTTAAGAAAACACTTTTGACTGGTATGCCTACACTACAATACTTCTAAGAAGTACACATTTAACTAATTGTTCTTACAAGAATGTAATTACTACGATTTGCATATGAATGATGACAACAGTTCAATTCAGCTATATAGAACACATGTATCTCATTTGTCGTTTTTGGGATATATTTATTTCAAAACTTTAAAGTGGTATGACTACAATTCAATTCATCTATGAAGTATGCATGTAACTAATAGTCATTACAAGAATGTAATAACTACGATTTGCTTAAGAATGATGACATATGTTCAATTCAGCTATATAGAACACATCTATCTCAATTGTCGTTTTTGGGATATATTTATTACAAAACTTTGACTGGTATGCCTACACTTCAATACTTCTAAGAAGTACCATAACTATTGTCTTACAAAATGTAATAAACGATTGCTTAAAATGATGAAACAGTTAATTCAGCTATATAGAACACATGTATCTCAATTGTGTTTTGGGATTATTTAATACAAAACTTTGATGTATGCTACACTTCAATACTTCTAAGAAGTACCATGAATAATTGTCTTACAAAATGTAATACACGATTTGCTTAAGAATATGACAACAGTTCAATTCAGCTATATAGAACACATGTATCTCATTTGTTTTTTGGGATATATTTATTACAAAACTTTTGACTGTATGCTACACTTCAATACTCTAAGAAGTACCATGCAACTAATTGCATTACAAGAATGTAATAACACGATTTGCTTAAGAATGATGACAACAGTTCAATTCACTATATAGAACACATGTATCTCATTGTCGTTTTTGGGATATATTTATTACAAACTTTAGTGGTATGCTACACTTCAATACTTCTAAGAAGTACCATGCAACTAATTGGCATTACAAGAATGTAATAACAACGATTTGCTTAAGAATGATGACAACAGTTCAATTCACTATATAGAACACATGTATCTCATTGTCGTTTTGGATATTTATTACAAACTTTAGTGTATGCCTACACTTCAATCTTCTAAGAAGTACGCATGTAACTAATTGTCCTTACAAGAATGTAATAACTACGATTTGCTTAAGAATGATGACAACAGTTCAATTCAGTATTAGAACACATGTATCTCATTGTCGTTTTTGGATATATATTACAAAATTTTAAATGGTAGATACATTCAATACTTCTAAGAAGTACATGTAAATTATTAAAGAATGTAATAACAAGTTTGTTAAGAATATGACAAAGTTCAATTCAGCTATATAGAACACATGTATCTCAATTGTCGTTTTGGATAATTTATTACAAAACTTTTGATGTATCTACATTCAATACTTCTAAGAAGTACCCATGCAACTAATTGCATACAAGAATTAATAACTACGATTTGCTTAAGAATGATGACAACAGTTCAAAAAAAAAAAAAAAAAAAAAAAAAAAAAAAAAAAAAAAAAAAAAAAAAAAAAAAAAAAAAAAAAAAAAAAAAAAAAAAAAAAAAAAAAAAAAAAAAAAAAAAAAAAAAAAAAAAAAAAAAAAAAAAAAAAAAAAAAAAAAAAAAAAAAAAAAAAAAAAAAAAAAAAAAAAAAAAAAAAAAAAAAAAAAAAAAAAAAAAAAAAAAAAAAAAAAAAAAAAAAAAAAAAAAAAAAAAAAAAAAAAAAAAAAAAAAAAAAAAAAAAAAAAAAAAAAAAAAAAAAAAAAAAAAAAAAAAAAAAAAAAAAAAAAAAAAAAAAAAAAAAAAAAAAAAAAAAAAAAAAAAAAAAAAAAAAAAAAAAAAAAAAAAAAAAAAAAAAAAAAAAAAAAAAAAAAAAAAAAAAAAAAAAAAAAAAAAAAAAAAAAAAAAAAAAAAAAAAAAAAAAAAAAAAAAAAAAAAAAAAAAAAAAAAAAAAAAAAAAAAAAAAAAAAAAAAAAAAAAAAAAAAAAAAAAAAAAAAAAAAAAAAAAAAAAAAAAAAAAAAAAAAAAAAAAAAAAAAAAAAAAAAAAAAAAAAAAAAAAAAAAAAAATGCATTACAACCACAGATAATTCTTTGGAAAATAAAATTAATATTATAAACATTATCTCAATTGTTTATATTTTAAATTTATTCTACATTTTAGAAGAAAAATAATTCTTAAGAAAAGAATACGTTTGTAAATAACAATTTTTATAAAATTTTTTTGATTTTAAAAACAAAATTTTCACATTCAAATTAGAAGTCTTTAAAATGCATTACAAATAATTTAAATTTTAAAATGGGACATTCAATCATTAAAAAATGTTAATTTTTGGATTATAAAAACTTTGATGGACAAATAAACTTTAGAATCCATGCTTTTTTAAAAAATTTAAACATTGCTTAAAAAACCAGCAATTGCATAAAATTTTAATTTCGTTTGGTAAAATTTAAAATTAAGGTAGATCATTCATACTTTGATTATTAAATTTTTAAGATGAAATATTTTATAAGATGACAAATTCTTCAGATTAAAACAGATTCTTGGTTTTGGGGAAATTTTAAATTGATATTTCAAACTTTAAAAAGAAAAATTTATAGGGTTTTAAAAATTAATAATTTTGTTAAGTTTTTAACAATTCCCTAAATGAACAAAATTTTTTAAATTTGATAATTTTTATAAACAAATTCTTTTAAAATTAAAATTTTTTTAAAATTTTTTTAAAAAATTAATTTTAAAGTTTCCTAAAATTTTTAAAAAAGTTTTAAAAAAATTTTTCCCAAAAATTTTTTTAAAATAATTAAAAAAATTTAAATTTCCCCCTTTTTTTTGAAAAAATTTATTTTTTAAAAAATTATTCAAATTTTTAAGAGGGAAAAAAATTTCTTAAAAAAATTAAAATTTCTTTTTTTAAAAATTATTTTTTTTAAATTTTTAAAAAACATTTAAATTTTTTTTTGGGAATTATTTTTTTTTTGGGGAAATTTTAAAAAAAATTTTACGATGAAAATTCTTATTTAAGAAAACCTTTTGGGTTTTGGGAATAATTTTTTAAAAATTTTTATTTAATTTTTATAAAAAACCCCATTTGGTTTAAAATTTTAAAAAACTTTGTTTTAAAAATTAAAATCCATTACTATTAAAAAAATTTTAATTTTTTGGAAAAAAAAAAAAATTTTCATTCGTTTTTAAATTTTTAAAATTTTTTTTTTAAATTAAAACTTTAAAAAAAAAAACCCAATTATTTAAAAAAATGAAACTAATTTCCAAAAGGGAAAAACATCTTTAAATGAACAATTTTTTCTTTAAAAAATTTTTAAAACTTTAAAATTTTATACAATTTTTAAAAAAATACTTTTATCCAAAAAAAAAAAATTTTTTTAAAAAATTTTTTTAAAATTTTTTAAATACTATTTTGGGGAAGCCATTTCTTTGGGAATTATTTATTTTTTAATGTAAAAACAATTTTTAAAAAAACATTAAATTCCCTAAAAAGAACATTTTTCTTTTCTTTTTTAATATAATTAAAAAAAAAAAAAATTAAATTTTAAAAAAAAATGTAAATTTTTTAAAATTTAAAAAAAACAAATTTTAATTTTTTTTAAAAAAAATTTGAACCAGAAATTTTGTTTTAAAATTAAAAAATTTTAAAATCACATTTTTCTTTAAAAAAAAACCCCCCCTTTTTTAAAATTTTAAATTTTTTAAAAAATTTTTTTTTTGAAAAAAAATTCCCCAAATTTTTTTAAAAATTTTAACAAATTTAAAAATTTAGAAAATTCTTTTTGATTTTTAAAAAATTTTTTAAATTTTTTAATTTTTAAAATATAAAAAATTTTTTTAAAAAAAATTTTAAAAAAAAGCTTTTAAATTTTTTTAAAAAAATTAATTTTTCCCTTTTTTTTTTGGGGAAAATTAAAAAATTTTTAAGGGGTAATAACTTTTTTTTTAAAAAATTTTAAAAATTTTCAAAAATTATCCCCCCCAATTAAAGTTTAAAAAAGGGTTAATTTAAAAAAAAAGGGTATCTCTTTTTTGGTAAAAAAAAATTTTAAAATTAAAAATTAATTTTGGAAAAAAATTTTAAAAAATTTTATTAGAAAAAATTTTTTTTTTTAAAAAACTTTAAAAACTTTTGGGGAAAAAAAAACTTTTTTTAAAATTTTAAAAAATTTTAATTGTTAGATAAATTTTTTTCTTTTTTTTGAAATTATTAATTTTTGCTAAAAAAAATTTTTTAAAATTTTAAAATATAAATTTAAATTAAAATAAAACCCATTTTTAAAAATTTTTAAAATTTTTTTCAAAAAAAAAAACCCAAATTTTTAAAAATTTTTGGAAATTTTTAAAAATTTTTAAAATGTAATACAATTTTTTTGAATAGAAAAAATTTTAAAAAGTAATTAAACAAATTGTCTTACAAGATGTAAAACTCGATTTGCTTAATGATGAAACAGTTCAATTCAGTATATAGAACACATGTATTCAATTGTCGTTTTTGGGATATATTTATTACAAAACTTTAGGGGTATGCCTACACTTCAATACTTCAAAGAAGTACCATTAACTATTTCATTACAAGAATGTAATAACTCGATTTGCTTAAAATGATGACACAGTTCAATTCAGCTATTAGAACACATGTATCTCATTTGTCGTTTTTGGGGGATATATTTATTACAAAACTTTTGATGTATGCACATTCAATACTTCTAAGAAGTACCATGAAAATTGGGCCTTACAAGAATGTAATAACACGATTTGCTTAAGAATGTTGAAAACTTTTCTATTCGCTATATAGACACATGTATCTATTTTCGATTTTGGGAAATTTTTTAAACAAATTTTTAAATGTATGTAAAATTTAAATTTTCAAAGAAAGATGAAAAACAATTTGTCTTTAAAAGAATGTAAAAAACTACGTTTTGCTTGAATGATGAAAACGAAAAATTTCAGCTTATAAACCATGTATCTCATTTTCGTTTTGGGATATATTTATTACAAACTTTTAGGAATGCTTCACTTCAATATTTCTAGAAGTCCATGAATAATTGCCTTAAAAGAATGTATAACACGATTTCTTAAAAATTTTTGAAACGTTAAATTCAGTATATAGAACCCATGTATCTAAATTGGTTTTTGGGATTATTTATTAAAAAAATTTTTGATGGTATTTTACATTTAATACTTTTTAGAAGTACCCATAAATAAGGCTTCCGAATTTAATAAAACGATTTGCTTAAAAATGATGAAAAGTTCAATTAACTATATAGAACCATGTATTCATTTTCTTTTTTGGGGGGAATATTTATTACAAATTTAAATTTGTATGCAAATTCAATACTTTAAAAGTAGCTGTAAAAATGTCCTTAAAGAATGTAATAACAAACGATTTGTTTAAAATATGACAACAGTTCAATTCAGCTTTATAGAACACCATGTATCTCAATTGTCGTTTTTGGGATATATTTATTACAAAACTTTTGTTGGTATGCCACACTTCAATACTTCTAAGAAGTACCATGAACTAATTGGCTTACAGAATGTATAACAACGATTTGCTTAAGAATGATGAAAACAGTTCAATTCAGCTATATTGAACACATTTTATCTAAATTGTTTTTTTTGGGATATATACTATTACAAAATTTTAGTGGTATGATTACCTTCAATACTTCTAAAAAATACGCATGTAACTAATTGTCATTACAAGAATGTAATAACTCGATTTGCTTTAGAATGTTGACAACAGTTCAATTCGCTATATAGAACACATGTATCTCATTTGTCGTTTTTGGGATATATTTATTACAAAACTTTTAAGTTATGCTACACTTCAATACTTTTTAAGAAGTACCATGTAACTATTGCCCTTACAAGAATGTAAAAACTTACGATTTGCTTAAAAATGATGAAAACATTCATTTCAGCTATATAGAAAAACATGTATCTAAATTTGGGTCGTTTTTGGGATATATTTATTACAAAACTTATATTGGTATCCTAACTTAAATATTTAAAAGAGTACGCATGTAACTAATGCCCTTACAAGAATGTATAATATATTTGCTTAAGAATGATGACAACAGTTCAATTCTATATAGAACACATGTATCTCATTTGTCGTTTTGGGGATATATTTATTACAAACTTTTGACTGGTATGCCTACACTTCAATACTTCTAAGAAGTACCATGTAAATAATTGACCTTACAAGAATGAAAAATAACTCGATTTGCTTAAGAATGTTGAAAAACAGTTAATTAGCTATATAGAAACAATGTATCTAAAATTGTCGTTTTTGGGATATATTTATTACAAAATTTGAATGGTATGCTCACTTCAATACTTTTTGAAGTACCATGAACTAATTGTCCTTACAGAATGTAATAAATACGTTTGTTTAAGAATGATGACAAAGTTTCAATTCAGCTATATAAAAACACATGTATCCTTGTCGTTTTTGGGTTTATTTTATTACAAAACATTTGACTGGTATGCCTCATTTCAATACTTTTTAAGGGGGGGTAACATGCAACAAATTTGGGCATTAAAGAATGTAATAACAACGATTTGCTTCAAATGATAAAACAGTTCAATTTAGTATATGAAACACATGTATTTTCTTTTGGGCGTTTTTGGGATAATTTTTTAAACAAAACTTTAAGGGGGTAGACTAAAATTCAATCTTTAAAGAAGTTTGCATTTTACTAATTGTCCTTACAAGAATTAATAACTACGATTTGTTAAAATGATGCAACAGTTCAATTCAGCTATATAAAAACACATTGTATCTAAATTGTCGTTTTTGGGATATTTTATTACAAAAACTTTAAAGTGGTATGCCTACACCCAAATTATTCTAAGAAGTTGCATGAAAAACAAATTTGTCCTTACAATAATGAAATTTAACTAGATTTGCTTAAAATTGATGACAACAGTTCATTTCAGCTATTATAGAACACTTTGTATTCTAATTTGTGTTTTTGGAATTTATTTATTACAAAATTTGAGGGGTTTATGATACCTTAATACTCTAAGAATACGCTGTAAACTATTTGCCCTTCCCAAGAATGTAATAAATACGATTTGCTTAAAATGATGAAACAGTTCAATTCATATATAGAACACATGTATCTCAATTGACTTTTTTGGGGGATATTTTTTATTTACAAAATTTTGTGATTGTTTTGATACTTCAATACTTCTAAGAAGTACGCATGAACTAATTGTCTTACAAGAATGAATAACAACATTTGCTTAAGAATGAGGGAAAAACAGTTAAATTCCCTATTTTAAAACACATGTATCTCAATTATCGTTTTGGGATATATTTATTACAAACTTTTGAGTGGTATGCTACACTTCAATATTCTATGAAGTATCCATGAACTAATTGCCTTACAAGAATGTAATAACACGATTTGCTTAAATGATGTCAACAGTTAATTCAGCTATTTAGAACACATTATCTCAATTGTCGTTTTGGGATTTATTATTAAAAATTTTTGAGGTTAGCCTTAACTTCAATACTTCTAAGTTGATACTTTTAAATTTCCTTACAAGAATGTAATAACTACGATTTTTTAAAATGATGACAACATTCAATTCAGCTTTATAGAAAAATGTATTCATTTGTCGTTTTTGGGATATATTTATTTACAAATTTTGAGTGGTATGCCTACACTTCAATACTTCTAGAGGTACCATGAAACTAATTGGATTACAAGAATGAAATTAAACTCGATTTGCTTAAATGATGACAACAGTTCAATTCAGCTTTTATAGAACACATGTATTCATTGTGTTTTGGGATATATTTTTCAAATTTTTTAAAGTAAAATGCTAAAATTCAATACTTCTAAAAGGGTGCATTAACAAATTGCCCTTACAAGAATGAAATTTAACTACGATTTGCTAAGAATGATGAAAAAGTTAAATCAGCTAATAAACACATTTTTATTTGTTTTTTTGGGGATATTTTTAAATTACAAACTTTTAGGGTTTTATGCCTCCCTTTCAATACTTCAAGAATACGCATGTAATAATTGTCCTTAAGAATGAAATAACTA
>JARBHB010000623.1:0-10280 GCA_029891345.1 Dryococelus australis | reverse complement strand
GCTCCCCCCTTGTAAAAACAGATAATTTTGCTCGTCCAAAAAATGACTTTGGGGGTTTGAAAACTAACAATTCAATACAAACAGGCCCCCCTTGTAAAAACAATCATATTGCTCGTCCTGCAACAAAACCCTAAACTTTGGGGGTTAAGAAAACTAACAATTCAAACAATACAGCTCCACCTTTGTAAAAACGGGTTCATATTGCTCGTCCTGCAACAACACTGACATTGGTTAAAAAACTAACAATTCAAAACAATACAAGCTCCCAAACCCTTTAAAAAACAGGATCATTTGCTCGTCCTCAAAACACTGACATTGAGGTAAGAAAACTAAAAATTTAAATACAATATAATCTGCCACCTTGTAAGAAACAGATCATATTGCCCCGTCCTGCAACAACACTGACATTGGTAAGAAATCTAAAAATTTCCCAATCCAATAAAAGGCTGCCACCCCATGTAAAAACAGGATCATATTGCTCGTCCCTGCAGCAACACTGACATTGGGGTTAGAAAACTAACAATTCAATACAATACAGGCTGTCACCCTTGTAAGAAACAGGATCATATTGCTCAACCTGCAACAACACTGACATTGTCGTAAGAAAACTAACAATTCAATAAATACAGGCTTCCACCCTTGTAAGAAACAGGATCATATTGCTCCTACTGCAGCAACACTGACATTGGGGTTAGAAAACTAACAATTCAATACAATACAGGCTGCCACCCTTATATGAAACATAATCATATTGCTCGTGCTTCAATAACACTGACACTGGGGTAGGAAAACTAACAATTCAATACAATACAGGCTGCCACCCTTGTAAGAAACAGGATCATATTGCTCGTCCTGCACCAACACTGAGATTGGGGTAAGAAAAATAACAAATTCAATACAATACAGGCTGCCACCCTTGTAAGAATCAGGATCATATTGCTCGTCCTGCAACAACACTGACATTGGGGTAAGGAAACTTTCAATTCAATACAATACAGGCTGCCACCCTTGTAAGAAACAGGATCATAATGCTCGTCCTGCAATAACACTGACATTGGGGTAAGAAAACTAACAATTAAATACAATACAGGCTGCCACCCTTGTAAGAAACAGAATCATATTGCTCGTCCAGTAGCATCACTGACATTGGGGTAAGAAAACTAACCATTCAATACAATACAGGCTGCCACCCTTGTAAGAAACAGGATCATATTGCTCGTCCTGCAACAACACTCACATTGGGTAAGAAAACTAACAATTAAATACAATACAGGCTGCCACCCTTGTAAGAAACAGAATCATATTGCTCGTCCTGCAACAACACTGACATTGGGGTAAGAAAACTAATAATTCAAAACAATACAGGCTGCCACCCTTGTAAGAAACAGGATCATATTGCTCGTCCAGTAGCATCACTGACATTGGTGTAAGAAAACTAACCATTCAATACAATACAGGCTGCCACCCTTGTAAGAAACAGGATCATATTGCTCGTCCTGCAACAACACTGACTTTGGGGTAAGAAAACTAACAATTCAATACTATACACGCTGCCACCTTGTAAGAAACAGGATCATATTGCTCGTCCAGTAGCATCACTGACATTGGGGTAAGAAAACTAACCATTCAATACAATACAGGCTGCCATCCTTGTAAGAAACAGGATCATATTGCTCGTCCAGTAGCATCACTGACATTGGGGTAAGAAAACTAACCATTCAATACAATACAGGCTGCCACCCTTGTAAGAAACAGGATCATATTGCTCGCCCTGCAACAACACTGACATTGGGTTAAGAAAACTAACAATTCAAAGCAATACAGGCTGCCACCCTTGTAAGAAACAGGATGATATTGCTCGTCCTGCAACTAAACTGAAATTGGGGTTAGAAAAATAACTATTCAATACAATACAGGCTGCCAACCTTGTAAGAAACAGGATCATATTGCTCGCCCTGCAGCAACACTGACATTTTGGTAAGAACACTAACAATTCATTACAATACACGCTGCCACCCTTGTAACAAACAGGATCATATTGCTCGTCCTGCAATAACACTGATATTGGGGTAAGAAAACTAACAATTCAATACAATACAGGCTGCCACCCTTGTAAGAAACAGGATCATATTGCTCGTCGTGCATAATACTGACATTGATGTAAGAAAACTAACAATTCAATACAATACAGGCTGCCACCCTTGTAAGAAACAAAATCATATTGCTCGTCCTGCAGCAACACTGACATTGGGGTAAGAAAACTAACAATTGAAACAATACAGGCTGCCACCCTTGTAAGAAACAGTATCATATTGCTCGTCCTGCAACAACACTGACATTGGGGTAAGTAAACTAACAATTGAAACAATACAGGCTGCCACCCTTGTAAGAAACATGATCATATTGCTCGTCCTGCAATCACATTGACATTGGGGTAAGAAAACTTACAATTCAATACAATATAATCTGCCACCCTTGTAAGAAACAGGATCATATTACTCGTCCTGCAACAACACTGACATTGGGGTAAGAAATCTAACAATTCAATACAATACAGGCTGCCACCCATGTAAGAAACAGGATCATATTGCTCGTCCTGCAACAACACTGACATTGGGGTATGAAAACTAACAATTCAATTCAATACAGGCTGCCACCCTTGTAAGAATCAGGATCATATTGCTCGTCCAGCAACAATACTGACATTGGGGTAATAAAATTAACAATTCAATAAAATACAGGCTGCCACCCTTGTAAGTAACAGGATCATATTGCTCGTCCTGTAGCAACACTGACATTGGGGTAAGAAAACTAACTATTCAATACAATACAGGCTGCCACCCTTGTAAGAAACAGGATCATATTGCTCGTCCTGCAACAACACTGACATTGGGGTAAGAAAACTAATAATTCAATACAATACAGGCTGCCACCCTTGTAAGAAACAGGATGATTTTGCTCGTCCTGCAACAACACTGACATTGGGGGAAGAAAACTAACAATTCAATACAATACAGGCTTCCGTCCTTGTAGCAAACAGGATCATATTGCTCGTCCTGCAACAACACAGACATTGGGGTTAGAAAACATAAATTCAATACAATACAGGCTGCCACCCTTGTCAGAGACAGGATCATTTTGCTCGTCCTGTAGCAACACTGACATAGGGGTAAGAATACTTAAAATTCAATACAATACAGGCTGCCACCATTGTAAGAAACAGGATCATATTGCTCGCCCTGCAACAACACTGACATTGTCGTTAGAAAACTAACAATTCAATACAATACAGGTTGCCGCCCTTGTATGAATCACGATCATATTGCTCGTCCTGCAACAACACTAACATTGGTGTTAGAAAACTAACTATTCAAAACAATACAGGCTGCCACCCTTGTAAGAAACAGGATCATATTGCTCGCCCTTCAGCAACCCTGACATTGGGGTAAGAACACTAACAATTCATTACAATACAGGCTGCCACCCTTGTAACAAACAGGATCATATTGCTCGTCCTGCAATATCACTGATATTGTGGTAAGAAAACTAACAATTCAATACAATACAGGCTGCCACCCTTGTAAGTAACAGGATCATATTGCTCGTCCTGTAGCAACACTGACATTGGTTTAAGAAAACTAACAATTCAATATAATACATGCTGCCACCCTTGTAAGAAACAGGATCATATTGCTCGTCTTGTAACAAAACTGACATTGGGGAAAGAAAACTAACAATTCAATACAATACAGGCTGCCACTCTTGTAAGAAACAGTATCATATTGCTCGACCTGCAACAACACTGACATTGTCGTAAGAAAACTAACAATTCAATAAATACAGGCTTCCCCCTTGTAAGAAACAGGATCATATTGCTCGTACTGCAGCAACACTGTCATTGGGGTAAGAATACTAACAATTCAATACAATACCTTCTGCCACCCTTTTAACAAACAGGATCATATTGCTTGTCCTGCAGCAACACTGACATTGGGGTTAGAAAACTAACAATTCAATACAATGCAGGCTGCCACCCTTATATGAAACAAGATCATATTGCTCGTGCTTCAATAACACTGACACTAGGGTAAGAAAACTAACTATTCAATACAATACATTCTGCCACCCTTGTAAGAAACAGGATCATATTGCTCGTCCTGCAACAACACTGACATTGGGTAAGAAAACTAACAATTCAATACAATACAGGCTGCCACCCTTGTAAGTAACAGGATCATATTGCTTGTCCTGTAGCAACACTGACATTGGGGTAAGAAAACTAACAATTCAATACAATACAGGCTGACACCCTTGTAAGAAACAGGTTCATATTGCTCGTCCTTCAATAACACTCACATTGGGGTAAGAAAACTAACAATTCAATACAAAATATAGGCAGCCACCCTTTTAAGAAACAGCATCATATTGCTCATCCCGCACCAACACTGACATTGGGGTAAGAAAACTAACAATTCAATACAATACAGACTGCCACCCTTGTAAGAAACAGGATCATATTGCTCGTCCTGCAACAACACTGAGATTGGATTAGAAAACTAACAATTCAATACAATACAGACTGCCACCCTTGTAAGAAACAGGATCATATTGCTCGTCCTGCAACAACACTAACATTGGGGTAAGAAAACTAACAATTCAATACAATACAGGCTGACACCCTTGTAAGAAACAGGTTCATATTGCTCGTGCTTCAATAACACTCACATTGGGGTAAGAAAACTAACAATTCAATACAAAATATAGGCAGCCACCCTTTTAAGAAACAGCATCATATTGCTCATCCCGCACCAACACTGACATTGGGGTAAGAAAACTAACAATTCAATACAATACAGGCTGCCACCCTTGTAAGAAACAGGATCATATTGCTCGACCTGCAATAACACTGAAATTGGGGTAAGAAAACTAATAATTCAAAACAATACAAGCTGCCACCCTTGTAAGAAACAGGATCATATTGCTCGTCCAGTAGCATCACTGACATTGGGGTAAGGAAACTAACCATTCAATACAATACAGGCTCCCACCCTTGTAAGAAACAGGATCATATTGCTCGTCCTGCAGCAACACTGACATTGGGGTAATAAATCTAACAATTCAATACAATACATGCTGCCAGCCTTGTAAGTAACAGAATCATATTGCTCGTTCTGCAACAACACTGACATTGGGGTAAGAAAACTAACAATTCAATACAATACAGGCAAGGCCACCCTTTTAAGAAACAGGATCATATTGCTCGTCCTGCAGCAACACTGACATTGGGGTAAGAAAAATAACAATTCAATACAATACAGGCTGCCACCCTTGTAAGAAACAGGATCATATTGCTCGTACTGCAACAACACTGACATTGGGGTTAGAAAATTAACAATTCAATACAATACAGGCTGCCACCCTTGTAAGAAACAGGATCATATTGCTCGTCTTGTAACAAAACTGACATTGGGGTAAGAAAACTAACAATTCAATACAATACAGGCTGACACCCTTGTAAGAAACAGGATCATTTTGCTCGTCCTGAAACAACACTGACATTGGGCTAAGAAAACTAACAATTAAATACAATACAGGCTTCCGTCCTTGTAACAAACAGGTTCATATTGCTCGTCCTGCAACAACACAGACATTGGGGTTAGAAAACTAACAATTCAATACAATACAGGTTGCCACCCTTGTAAGAAACAGAATCATATTGCTTGCTATGCAGCAACACTGACATAGGGGTAAGAAAACTAACAATTCAAAGCAATGCAGGCTGCCAACCTTGTAAGAAAAATGATCATATTGCTCGTCCTGCAATAACACTGACATTGGGGTAAGAAAACTAACAATTCAATGCAATAAAGGTTGCCGCCCTTATATGAAACAGGATCATATGGCTCGTCCTGCAACAACACTGACATTGGGGTAAGAAAACTAACATTTCAATATAATACAGGCTGCCACCCTTGTAAGAAACAGGATCATATTGCTCGTCTTGTAATGACAATTATTTTCATGCGTACTTCTTAGAAGTAATGAAGTGTAGGCATACCAGTCAAAAGTTTTGTAATAAATATATCCCAAAAATGACAAATGAGTAGCTTTAGTTCTATATAGCTGAATTGAACTATTGTCATCATTCTTAAGCAAATAGTAGATATTACATTCTTGTAAGGACAATTAGTGACATGCGTTCTTCTTAGAAGTATTGAAGTGTATGCATACCACTCAAAAGTTTTGGTATAAATATATCCCAAAAACGTCAAATCAGATACATATGTTCTATATAGCTGAATTGAACTGTTGTCATCATTCTTAAGCTAATCGTAGCTATTAGATTCTTGTAAGGACAATTAGTTGCATGGGTACTTCATAGAAGTATTGAAGTGTAAGCACACATCTTAAAATTTTTATAATAAATGCATCCCTGAATCGACAATTGAGATACATGTGTCCTATATAGCTGAATTGAACTGTTATTATTATTCTTAAGCAAATCGTAGTTATTACAATCTTGTAAGGACAATTAGTGACATGCGTTCTTCTTAGAAGTATTGAAGTGTAGGCATAAACACTCAAAAGTTTTGTAATAAATTCAACCCAAAAATGACAAATGAGTAACATGTGTTCTATATAGCTGAATTGAACTGTTGTCATCTTTCTTAAGCAAATCGTAGTTATTAGATTCTTGTAATGACAATTATTTTCATGCGTACTTCTTAGAAGTAATGAAGTGTAGGCATACCAGTAAAAAATTTTGTAATAAATATATCCCAAAAACGACAAATGAGTAGAATGGGTTCTATATAGCTGAATTGAACTATTGTCATCATTCTTAAGCAATTAGTAGTTATTACATTTTGTAAGGACAATTAGTGACATGCGTTCGTCTTAGAAGTATTGAAGTGTAGGCATACTACTCAAATGTTTTGTAATAAATATATCCCAAAAACGTCAAATCAGATACATGTGTTCTATATAGCTGAATTGAACTGTTGTCATCATTCTTAAGCAAATAGTAGTTATTAGATTCTTGTAATGACAATTAGTTGCATGGGAACTTCTTAGAAGTATTGAAGTGTATGCATACCTCTCAAAATTTTTATAATATATGCATCCCAGAATCGACAATTGAGATACATGTGTTCTATATAGCTGAATTGAACTGTTGTCATCATTCTTAAGAAAATCGTAGTTATTACATTCTTGTAAGGACAATTAATTACTTGCGAACTTCTTGGAAGTATTGAAGTGTAGGTATACAACTCAAAGTAATTATAATAAATATATCCCAAAAACGACAAATAAGTAACATGTGTTCTATTTAGCTGAATTAAATTGTTGTCATCATTCTTAAGCAAATCGTTGTTATAACATTCTTGTAAGGACAATTATTTACATGCGTACATTTAGAAGTATTGAAGTGTAGTATACAATCAAAAGTTTTATAATAAATATATCCCAAAAATAACAAATGTGTAACATGTGTTCTATATAGCTGAATTGAACTGTTGTCATCATTCTTAACAAATCGTAGTTATTACATTCTTGTAAGGACAATTAGTTAATGCGTTCTTCTTAGAAGTATTGAAGTGTTGGCAACAGTCATAAGTTTTATAATAAATATATCCCAAAAACGAAAATATGTAACATGTGTTCTATATAGCTGAATTGAACTGTTGTCATCATTCTTAAGCAAATCGTAGTTATTAATTTGTAAGGACAATATTCATTCTTTGAAGTATGAATGAGGATACATCAAAGTTTTAATAATTATATCCCAAACGAAAATGGTAATTATTGTTATATAGCTGATTGACTGTTGTCATCATTCTTAACAATCGAATTATTCATCTTGTAAGGACATTTCATCGTACTTCAAAGTATTGAAGTGTAGATATAATCAAATTATAATAAATAATCCCAAAAACGACAAATGTGTAACATGTGTTCTATATAGCTGAATTGAACTGTTTGTCATCATTCTTAAGAAATCGTAGTTATTACATTCTTGTAAGGACAATTAGTTACATGCGTATATTCTTAGAAGTATTGAAGTGTAGGATACCAGTCATAAGTTTTATAATAAATATATCCCAAGAACGACAAATGAGTAATATGTGTTCTATTAGCTGAATTAAACTGTTGTCATCATTCTTAAGCAAATCGTAGTTATTACATTCTTGTAAGGACAATTAGTTACATGCGTACTTTCTTAGAAGTATTGAAGTGTAGTATATACAACTCAAAAGTAATATAATAAATATATCCCAAAAACGACAAATGAGTAACATGTGTTCTATATTAGCTGAATTAAATTGTTGTCATCATTCTTAAGCAAATCGTAGTTTTTAACATTCTTGTAAGGACAATTATTTACATGCGTACATCTTAGAAGTATTGAATTGGGCATATCATCAAAAGTTTTGTAATAAATACAACCCAAAAACGACAAATGATTAATATTGTTCTATATAGCTGAATTGAACTGTTGTCATCATTCTTAAGCAAATCGTAGTTATTACATTCTTGTAGGACAATTAGTTACATCGTTCTTCTTGAAGATTGAAGTGAGATACAATAAAGTTTTATAATAAATATACCCAAAAACGAAAATGGTAATGTGTTCTAATAGCGAATTGAACTGTTGTCATCATTTTAAGCAAATCGTATTATTACATTCTTGTAAGGACAATTAGTTACATGCGTATTCTTAGAAGTATTGAAGTGTAGGATACATCAAATTTAATAATAAATATATCCCAAAAACGACAAATGAGTAAATGTGTTCTATATAGCTGAATTAAATGTTGTCATCATTCTAAGAAAATCGTATTATACATTCTTGTAAGGAAATTATTTACATGCGTACTCTTGAATATTGAATGTAGTATACACTCAAAGTTTTAATAAATAAACCAAAAACGACAAATGTAACATGTGTTCTATATAGCTGAATTGAATGTTGTCATCATTCTTAAGCAAATCGTGTTATACATTTTGTAAGGACAATTGTTACATGCGTCTCTTAGAAGTATTGAATGTGGCATACATCAAAGTTTTTAATAAATAAACCCAAAACGACAAATGATAAAGTGTTCTATATAGCTGAATTGAACTGTTGTCATCATTCTTAAGCAAATCGTATTATTACATTCTGTAGACAATTAGTTAATGTCTTCTTAGAAGTATTGAAGTGAGATACACAAAGTTTTATAATAAATATTCCAAAAACGAAAATGGTAAATGTGTTCTATATAGCGATTGAACTGTTGTCATCTTCTTAGAATCGTATTATTACATTCTTGTAAGGACATTATTACATGACTTCTTGAAGTATGAAGTGTAGTATACAATCAAAGTATATAATAAATATATCCAAACGACAATGAGTAAATGTGTTCTATTAGGAATTAATTTGTCACATTCTTAAGAAATCGGTATAACATTTGTAGGACATTATTACTGCTACTCTTAGATATTATGTAGAATCATCAACTTTTTAGGATTGAATGTGCATATTAATTTATAATTCAAGACATTAATGTCTTTAAGTTGAAGTGATCACAATTATAATTAAAAACATGTATTTATAGGTGATTTTCATTAAATATTATATCAAAATACATGTTAAAGTTATAGATAAGTTTATATTAACAAGTAGTTATTCTTAGATTGTGTATAATTTAACAATAGTTATTACAATTCTAAGTATAATTAACTGTCATATTAAGAAATGTGGTATAAATTTTTAATAATATTCAAAAGCTATTTATATTTTAATGATTATTTTTATGAAATTATAATCGTTCAATTATAATTGTATGAATTCATTACACTAGTTTATATTAAGTTATAAAAATCAAATTTTAATAAATTATCAAACTGACAAGTTACATGTGTTATATAGAAATTAATTTTATCATTTTAAGCAAATTGTTATTACTTTTGTATGAATTGTTTAATCAGAATTTTGAATATATTCAAAACAAAGTTGTAAATTTCTAAGCGAATAATGTTGATTCTTAAGAAATGAAGTGATACTTCTTAAGTAATAATACTAGTATTAGAACTTAAGTTATTACATCAAATTAATAAATGTCCAAACACAAAGTAAATGTTAAACTTTAATAATGAATTTTTAAAATACTTTATACATTGAAACAAATCTTAATTACATCTTAAGATTAATGTGTCATTCATAAATTGTAATAATTACTTAAAAAATCAAACATTTTATTATGATGAATTGTAATTCTAAATTTATCATCTAT